>JACDJE010000463.1:0-290872 GCA_016647715.1 Pavo muticus
TTTCCCCTCGCTCTTCCGTTTTTTTTTTCCGGGGCCTGTGCCCCCCTGTCACGGACTTGTATCCAGAGATAACCCGTGACAATGGGTTTTGTCACTACTAGTGTAGTGTCATCACTAGTGTTTTCTGTCACAACTAGATAGGTATTTTCAGTGAAGTACACACATTTATTTGGGATCCTGAACCCACCTTTTCCCAGGGAAACTTTACAAGTGCAGAGTTCATTTAGAAGCATGGCATTATCAAAATGTGTTCTATGCAACGTAGAATGCAAATGAATGTTCTATGCAACGTGTGGCTTTTCTACTTCCTGTTACTATACTGCCAGGTTATACTTAGAGGCAGAAAAACAGAAGCTCAAGTAATCTTTATTACCTAGAAATGATTTAGACTGGAAAGAAAAAGCTATTAGTAATGTCTCTCAAGCCAGTGAACCTTTCCCTACTTACATAGTAATCAATTTCTTGTTTTATTCATTTATTTTTTTTTCTGGTTCACCTGCAACTGTGAATTAAAATTATGTTCTTTCTCTTGGGCTTCCGTTGCTCTTTCTCCCATGCTTTAGGAGCATGAGATGGAGGGAAGGGGATCTTTCTCCTGCTGCTTTAAGTAACATTTAATTCTAACAGAGGTGAATAAGACAAGATAACAGTATGAAAATTCAGTAACTTGAGTATAGTTCTAATATTTATGTGCAGTTTCATTTCTGATTCCTCAACCAGCAGTTGCTCTGTGTGATTAAATTTTCATTTTTGTCTATTCATGCGTGCCTGAACTGCAGTGGCCTTGTAGTCTACTCCGAGGGACCATTAAACTTGGACCACAAGCCAGAAGATATGTCTGAACTCTTCAGACCTTTTCACACACTGTTAAGAAAAATAAGGCAAGTAATAAACAGTGGTTGCAACTGCTTCTTTTCTGCAGTGAAAATCAGACAGTAAAACAGTATGCATAAATGCTTGCTGAAGTGTTTGTTTGCTAAGTGAACACTAAGATACCTGCTCCTCTCATCTGCCTTGTGTATCCATGAAGTATCTAACTTGTTTTTCAGGTACCAGGAGTTTTCTGAACATTTCATCTCCTCGCTATTTTCTTTTCTCTGAATATCATTTTACTGCATTTCACTTTTTCCCTGTGGTAGGTTGATGCCTGAAATATTAAAGTTGCAGTTTATTTTGGGAGATCCTGTTTCTAATTAGCGTCAGTGTTTCTGTTTAACTAGGCTTATTATATTTTCTCAGTATGTTATGATGCAATACTCAGGTCATTCTTAATCTAATAGAAGTGACTATAAATTTTCATATTTTGGATCTGTTTTTACAGGGTGTATCATTTTATATGTACCTCTTTTCACAGTGTTCTAGTCTTGGTAACCATTGGGGAAGTGTTTTTTGGCTCAATTCAAGTATAAGGGACATTAAAATAGTTTTCCCTTAGTTGAGGTGTTTTAAAAGAATTATGTGTTCCTTTGGAGAAATCAAGCTATTTCTTATGTTAAGTTTTTTGTATTTGCACTTACGGTGTTTTTTCTGGAAGTTTTAAAAAATAAATACATTTTTAAAAAGCCTGTAAAACAGCATGTTCTCTCAATCCATGGGCCCTATTCTTTTCTTATAATTCAAATTTGTATACCAACTGCAAATTTTATTTCTATAGATCTTGAGTTACCATGGCAGTTTTTCTTTCCTGTGTCCGACTTTCACTTCTATGTCTCCTTTTTTGTGTGTCATGATAGTGGTTTGATGTAAGCAGAGTTTTCGTGGAGACTACATTTATTTAGATTAATCTCCTAGTGAGGAGCCTACTTCTGAAGTTAGTTTTTATAAATATCCGGATCACTGGCTGGCTAAAGCCAAAAATATTTAAAAACAAATACACTTCTCAAAATCCATACTTTGTGCTTACTCCTTACAACAAGGGAAATGAAAATCAGTGAAGTCAGCTTATTGCTTAGTCCATTTAATTTTCAGTTACTCTGGACTTAATTCATGGATTGAAAAGACGTGAGTAATGTCTTTGTCTATTCAATATCTATAAATTTCATTACACACTTTCCAAAATGAAAAGGCTCTTTTAGATTCATTTTTGGAAAAAGGAATTCTGATATTCTAAGATGTATGTATATAATTTATTATTTCAAATGACCATTGTGATTTCGGTGTTCTTGCAGACAGTTTGCAAAGTGTTTTTAGTGAGGTAGTATTTATTAGGACATTGGGAAAAAATTAAGCAAGCTAAGATACAGTATGAAATTTTTTCTCCGTGGCAGTCTCTGGTTTGAAGGAATCATAATCATAGAATCACATAGATTCTTGGAGTGGCTTGAGTTGGAAGAGACCTCAAAAATCATTTTGTTCCAATTTCCCTGCTGTCAGGGGGACCTGTCAAAGAACTCATCCAAAAAAACTTGATTACTTGAAAGAATTGGGCTTTAAAAAAAGTCCTTGATAATACTTTTGAGTGAAAAATACATTGTATGAAAATAAAGAATGTGATACAAATAAGAGGGCTGTTCATTTAGAATCATAGAATGGCTTGGGTTGGAAGGAACCTCAAGGATCATCAAGTTCTAACCCCCCTGCTGCAGATAGGGTTGCCAGCCACTAGATCAAGTACTAGGTCAAACTGCCCAAGGCCTTAAACGCCTCCAGGGATATGAGGTACCTACAACCTCCCTGGGCAGCCTATTCCAGCACCTCACCACTCTCTCAGTAAAAATTTCCCCAGTGTGTAATCTAAATTTCCCCTCTTTAGTTTAAAAACATTCCCCCTTGTCCTATGATTATCTGCCCTTGTAAAAAGCTGATTTCCCTCATGTTTGTAAACTCCCTTTATATATTGGAAGGATGCAGTGAGGTCTCCCTGCAGCCTTCTCTTTTCCAGGCTGAACAAGCACAAATTCCTTTGGCCTGTCTTCATGGGATAGGTACTTCAGCCCTCTGATCATCTTCATGGCCCTCCTCTGAACCCTCTCCAAAAGCTCCACATCCCTGCTCTCTTGGGGGCTCCAGGCCTTGACACAGTACTCCAGATGGGGCCTCACAAGAGCAGAATAGAGGGGGACAATCACCTCCCTTGCCCTGCTGGTCACCCTTCTTCTAGCAGAACCTAGGATATCATTGGCCTTCCAGGCTGTAAGCGCAAGAGTAATGAAATCTAGATAGTTTAGGCACTTTTAAAGTAGATCTTTTTTCCTCTGTTACTACAGATTTTTTAACTCATTAGCTTGCAATCCCTGCTCACTGACAGTGTTCACAGAACCGTACAAGGGAAGATGGAATGGGATATTTCAACATACTTCCAGCAAAAAGGATGCATTATTTTCCAGAGTCTTTCCCTAGTCTCCATCAACAATAGTCAAGGCATGAAAACTAACTCTAGTAGTCTTACGTGAAATATTTTCATTTTACATCGCAGTTGTCTGGTGTTTGAATATAGAACATCTTACTGCAGAATATGGTGACATCCCAATAAATTTCTCCATATAGTTCAATGCGCTATAGCCTTTAGCCAAATAAATATTTTCACTCCAGTATATCCAAATATACAGCTGAGAACTTTTAAGTTGTATTATCCAAAAACAAGTCTGTTGTAAAAGGCAGTAAGTACTTTATTTGGGTACTAGTCAATAGATGTTTGTCTCAGGCAATTTTTTGTGGCTGTCAGCACTGAAAACAGTAGAGATCGTTATTTGTGGAGACCCTCTGAGCAAAAGTATTAAGGGTTTTTGTTGAGGTTTGGTGAAGCTGAGCAGCATATGGTCAGTTTGAATATTTTCATGTGTGCAAGGTCCTTGTGTTGATCTTGATTTTAGACATAAAACATCAGCATTCTATTTTATCAATCTACCAGTGCATATGTAGTAGGGTTACTATGTATAAGTTTGACATTTGAACCATTTCTGCCTAACTACTTTAATCATCCTTATAAGTACATCAAACGTATAATCTGGTATATACCTATATATTTAATTTAGGTGCCTATGACTGAACATTCTTGAGATAAAATATTACCTATGCTGTGTGTGCATTTGTGGCTGCTAGGTGGCGATTTCTGGAGGTTAGCAAATCAGGGATTTTGCAGAAATCCTTAGATCTACCCTCTTTTCTGAGCCCCCTGCCTGCCTGGTGCTTGGTTCTGGACCTCTTACAGCTGATGGCAGAGTCCCTGTGGATTGCAGTGGTATGCAGTCAAGCAGATTGAAGATTAAATGGTGCAGAATCGGGGACCCTACTGTTTTACATACACTGAAATCTTTCTACATGTGCTAGAAATCAAATGTAGTATACTTGCTGTCAGTGTGTTAAAGAATACAGGGGGACAGGTTGTGAAAGTTGCACACAGTGACTCAGGGAAAATATGTTAGTTTTTCCAAGATGGCTGTGTTTAAAATTTGGAGCTGATTTGAAGACTTTCATAGTAAGAGGGAACTGTGATGTTTGTTGTTTGTCAGCATCGGTTTCTCAGTGGTGCTGCATTGGAGCAGATCTGCTGGTGCTGCTGAGCCTGGCTCACTGCGGCAGAAGCAGGAGGATGCAAATTGCATTTGCATACCTCCATCATGTCTTCCAGTGGCAACCCCATAAATGGAGAGCTGTTTGTGTTCTGTTCAGAGTCATAGGCTGGCAGTATTAACAATGATGCTGCTTTCTGCAAACAGCGTGAAGTGCCAGTCAGAACAGGAGCAGAGTCCATGAAGGAGGCAGATGTATGAGATCCCTGCACCTGGGTTGGGCGGCCCTGTCCTCTGCTCAGCTGGCTGTGGACATATGGCCTCAATCTTTGAAGAAGTAATTTCTGCATCCTGGATATTGGCAGTAAAATACATTTATTGTTTTTGCAGTACATAGAATAGATGTTACTACCGGCTTGTAATAGGCATGGTACATTTTAAGACCTTGTCTCATGGCTGAAGCCACTGTAAGAAAAATGTTCCTTGTATTTTCAAGGTTAGATTGCTTTGCTGTGATACCATGCTAATAAAAGGAGGTGAAACCCAACATGCACTTTTCTTAATTTGCTGTTTTCTATAGACTCAGTGAAAAGCAAGTGTGCCAGAGCTGTCAGGATAGACTGCAGAAGCCCTCAGTGCTTGTGTCTTGTGAATAATGAATGCAGAGGGAGGATTTTTTTCATATGAGCACAGTACTTGCTTGGATCTATTGGCAAGTTACAGATGGTTCAACAGAAAGGAAATGAACCGTTAATTAAACTTTATGCTTTGACAATGATATCTGCCATTTAGGTTTAAACTTCCAGTAGTGAGATTTACTATTTATTTTTGTGTAGTGGTTAACATTCATTCTGTTCCCAATAGAAGATGTTTTAAATATATAGGCATTTTAAACATGCTTTGTTCCTAATGTTGGCAATGAATCTTTCTTATTTACTATACAGTGTATAACTTCTCATTTACTATATAGTGACAGTTGTTAATCAAAAGTTTGTCATCTTGCAAGGAAGCCTGTATTTAAATTAACACAATGAGTGTAGGTTTTTTATGCGGGAAACTGAAGGCAATTGTCAGATTCTGTTTTTCCGAGGACAAATGATGTCTGCTCACAGTAGCATTTCTGATGTTGTAATTCAGAAGTTGAGCAGATTTCATATGAATTTAAAGTAGGAATGATTTCCCTACTAAAATAACAGGACTGGTAGACTACAGCATATAGTCAGACTGGTTGTATACAGCATTGTAGGCGGCATGGGGTCCAGCTCAAAATCCTCAAAGCCAACATGACTGTCAGCTGATTTAGTTGATTTTTGAATCAAGCTTTATTTATTTATCCTTAAAACTGCAAACAGTTTTAAGTGCAAATTCTCAAATGTTAAGGTGTTAGTGGCAGAAACAAAGAGTCCAATACTCAGTGATGTTGGCCATTTGGCTAGCATGCAATATGTATTTCCGGGATATGCAGATAGCTTCGTCTTTGCTATGAGTATGTGAAACATTTAATAAATAGGTCTGAGCAGTCAGGCTTTCTGTGTCTTTAGAAGCGAAGCCGAGCAACTCTGGGTGACAAGACTGCTGTTGGCAGTTCTTGACACAGGACACTTTTATGTGCAGCTTCTAATTCAGAAGCATAGTATAAATCAAATTCAGATCTAAAAATGAGTGCCGCATTGCTTTGAAGTTTTAAAGTTATAAGGCATTTAAACATAAGTCTCAACACTTTTTTAGAAGCTTGTAGTCCAGAACTTCATAATAGTGGAGATGCTTTATGTCTCCAGAAAACAGTTTAGTAAATGCTTTTAGGCCCGCCTGATTCTTAAGATCATACAAAAGTGTAGCTCCCTGGTACTTTGTTCCACATAGAGAGGAGACCCAATTTCCAGTCTCTGTTTCACTGAATAGGCTTCTAGGATATCAGTGTTGTGTAAGTGATATTAGTACTTTTAATGAGCTCTTTTTATCTGACAGTGTAAGGGTGTGGAACTTCTACTGTATTCTATTGTAGAATAACTGTCAGGATCTAATAAAAAGGATGGCAAATTTATTTACTAATCAAAGTCAAATTAAAATTAAATGTTAAATTAAAATTAAATTAAAATTTAAAATGACAAAGTACATCTAATTTGAGCAACTTTTTCACGCTGAGTAGTTGGTGAGAGGAGAAGATCCATTTTACTTCGATTTATTTTGGGGCTTTGTTGCAAGGATATAAATAATTTGGTACCCTGTATTTGGTTGAGTGTTCTCAAATTCAGGCACCAGCAGTCCCACGTGTTCTGAACGTGAATGCAAAATGCTCCATGAGTTATACAGCTGAAAGCATTCTGTGCTTCCAAGTTTGCTTTCTGGATTTCTCTACTGACAGTAAAAGCTTTTTTAGGTTGCGTAATGTCAGTGCCTCCTGTGATTGTAAAAGCAAAGTCACATGTATTTCTTTATTTTTAGGGATCTACTTCAGACATTGACTGAGGATGAACTGCACACACTGGAGCGCAACCTGTGCATCTCTCAAGATGTGGATTTTCCTGTCAGAACAGATCCTGAAGTACCCTCTGTCATTACACCAGGCATAACTGCAACTTTGCCAGCAAAGGAGCTCTCAGCAAAAGCTGAGAACACAGAGGCTGAGCTGGCTTGTTCAATGCAGTATGATGAACAGGAGCTGGAACAGCTGAATAGGATGGTACACAGAGTTGGAGATGAAATGTCTTCTCTGCTTTCCCCTCCAAGCATCTGTCAGTCTCCAGCTCATAGACCTAGCCTAAGAAATAGTTCCAGTGCAGAAGCTTCACCAACAAGACACCATCTTGACAATTTAACTGATGAAGAGGACAGAGTGTTTTTTATGGATGACCTAGATGGAGCAGGAGAGGCTCTTGCTGGGTTGGATTCAGTAAGTGATACTTTTGCTTGGGTGAATAACCCTTGTCACAATTCAAAACAGAACCTGCAATATAGAGACGCTCTACTGTATGAGAACAGTCAGCAAACAGAGGAAACTTTGCTTTTAAAAGATGCAGAAAGTGATGTAAGCAATAATAACAATATTGAAGACAACAAACAGATGTCTGGCATCTCAGTTCAAAATTCATGCAGCTGTTTAGAAGGTCCGGATTCACAGTTATACCTCAATGGTTGGGATGCTTATGCTGATGATGCAGAAATGGCAGAAATGATAGCTCACAGGACAGGGGGAATGAAAATATCTGCTACTGTGATATTCAATCCTAAATCTCCCTCTAGCTCAGAATCCCCAGTAACACCCGAAGCAGCTATTAATTGTGTTCCTGGATCTGCTAATCCATTAGCAAATGAGGAGGAGGATGAATCTCATAAACTCAGTATAGCTGCCACAAACTGTCTAATTAATTCCTGTGTGTGTTGTGGCAGCTGTGAAGACAGCAGGGAGGAGAGTGTGGAAGGTTTAAAGACTAAACATTCTGCAGGAGGTGTTGTAAATGCTTCGTACACATTAGTGAAGTCTAAGGAAATGGACCATGTAGATAACCTGGACAATTCAGTCCCTGCACAGGAAACGTTAAAACCCGAAACGTCAGCTTTGTTAGCAGAAAGAGACTTTGGCAGAGAAGAGCAAAATCTGCCTATCTCCTCTAAGTGCCTGGCACATTCCTCAGGTTCACAGGTAGGAGCAGAAAATGACTCTCAAGGAGAAGCAGAAAGCACCTCAAGTCAGCAGAAAAGGTGGGAGAAGAGAAAACAACTGTGTGAAAAAAAAGTGGAGAATAATGAAGATGCTGGTAGTGAAAGGACAGCAAAGGAAGACACAAAGTCAAGATCTAGTTCAAGGTAAGACCAACTTGATGGTTTGGTAGTAAGATTTGCATATAAATAAATCCTTCTATCCTTGTTCTTTAGTGATCTGTGTGTAATTTTGTTGATTTAAAATAAATTTGTGTTGAAGGATTAAGTTTTTTTTATACACAGTTTTAATGCAAGTAACTTTGTGATGGTTTTAATCAGCTTTTTTTAGAAAACAAATAGAGGACAGCTGAGTTTGAAACCAAGTAAACTAATTTTCCCTTTTTGATGTAACAAAAGATGTATTGCCATTATACATTACCTGGCTGACTATATTTATTGCATTCTGCTGTTTTGCAGAAAAAAGTGTCTAGCAGATACTAAAAAGTTAAATTCTGCATCACTGCAGGGGATTAAATTGTGATTTAAATACATCCCAATTCTTAACTTCATTTAAGGAAACAGGGCTTATCTGATCAAGTTGCCTACAGGCATGAGTGGATTTATGAATACGTGTGTTGAAGGAACTTAACAGAATGCAGACACAGCTTTTAAACTTTATTATACCATTTCAACCCAAACTGGTAGAAGAATAGAGGTCATAGATTAATGTTCGATGCATTTTGTTAAATTAAGGAACTTTATAACACTGAGAGACCATAATATCTGTGAAAGAAAAAGCTATGCTTCAACTCCAGTTTGATTAGATGTTGGGATCCTTGTAGAAAGCCAAACTTTTTTTTGGCTGTTTTGTATTTTTATACTTATTTTGTTTTACTCTTTAGAGAATAACTTGTTTTTTAATGAATAATATCCTCAGTATCCCTGGAGCATTAATATCACAAAGCAGAGGGAAGAAATGAAATAAGTTACTGTTGTCTTCCTCATTTCTGTGATAATTTTCTTTCTTTATGCCTTGCTTTGTCAGTAATGCAGAGGATGTATGGTGCAGGATTTCTCTCTTGTTGTACGTGCGCAGAGTTCAAGACAGCTTGAACCATGAAGCGTTACCACAATATAAAGGCTGCAGAAATAATCATTTGACAATTGAATTATGAAATATTTTGCTAGCTGTGGAAATGGAATTAAGAGTTCTTTGGGCCAGAGTTGATTCCTTTTACAGGTACAATACAACTTAGCATGCTTAAAACTCAACTTTTGGAAAGAAAACATTATTTTCCTCATTATTCTGAATGTTTGTAATATTAGGCTTTATAAGTATGATCACAAATAGGGCCTCATAACTGAAATACTCTGTGGTCTTTATTTTAAGAACTAATTCAGAAATCCCTTTGACATTTAATGATTTTACAGCACTTCAAGTAGAATAATTAATTACAATGTCCTGATAAATTATGAATCTATTACAAAACTCAATTTGTCTAATAATTCTTTTTCCTTGGGTGGGATATAAAGTGAAATTTGTGAGGGCAATTCTGTAAAATATAATAAAAATATCCATCAGCTTCTTTTTAGCCTCTCTTTCCAAGTCCTCCTGCAGTCCGTGCCCCTTGGGACTTGGTAGACCTCAGTCATGCTTTCCTGATATGATCTGTCCATGAGGTTGGGGAAATCACAGCCTACTTGATCATTCTTTGTATTGAAGTTGTCCCATAACTGTAACCTTTCTTTTTGTCTTTCTCTAAACCTTTTTCCATTATACTGTTACCTTTTAGAGATAAGGGAATCAGAACTACACTTAGTCAAGATATGGGCATTTGGATTTGTGCAGTGACTCATCATTTTCTAAGGTTTTTCCAGTGATTCCTAATATTTGACTTTGGATTTTTTTGGCTTATTGCTGTGTGGTGAGCTAATGGTTTTTGCAGTTGTCTGCCAGCTCCCAAAATCCCACTTGTGAGCTCGGAGACCATCGGTCTTAGTGAAGCTTAAGTTTTTCTCCCAGTGTTTATCAGTTGAAGGTCCTGCCATTTTATTACCTGTTATCAGGTCTTTATGATCCTGTCCTGTTCCTCAGTCTGCCCTTGTTCTAGAGCTCTTCAGACCTGCTTGCTCTCCCCATTTCTGCAGGACATAGTATGAAAACAAACCCCACTAAATGACCTCCTGCTATTTTGAGAAGCGCTCATTTAACAGCTCCTCCCACCTTATGGTTGAGAATTATTTATCCATTTTGGGACCTTTGCTCTTATACTATATCCCCTTAATTATGGTTTTGTATGCTTTCACCATTGCCTCTTCCACAATTCCTTTATTGATTACAGCTAATTCTCTCTTCTTGTTATGGAGACCAGAGTGCCTCTATAGGTAGTTGGGAAGCAGCATTCCATTTTGCCAGAAGTGGGGAAATGAAATGAAAGGCATTTTGATGGTAGATTGTTGCTTCTTTACTGGAAACTATTCTGATGTAACTTCTTCAGTGTATTCTGTGGGAAATGGAGGTGCTGAGGGGTGTCTATCAAGGGCATTAGCTTAAAAAATTGTGTGCGTGCGTTGCTCCTTAGTTTTCGGATACATGTATGCCTATTTATATACTGGGTTCTTGCCTCTGAATCACTAGTCATGTTATCAGGAAGAAAGAGAACTCAGAAAACACAACTTTGTGGACCTTTTCTTACTTACACTGCCTGACTGGTGACTAATCACTGCTTTCCAATGGTATTTTTAAATTGGAAGATCGTATTAGGCTTCTGTGACTGCTCCCTATTGCATGGTTGTGAATGCCAACCTAACCAAAGGGGAAACGTTTGAGACGGTGGATAATTCTCAGAATGATGGACCCATTAGCTAGAACAATAAGCAATCTAATATACATGGAATAGCTGCAGGGCATGCTCATTCATCAAATTGATAAATGTATTTATTTTCTAGTTACTGTAACTCAGAAACTAGGAAAATTTTCCTTCCCTTGTCTGAATCAGGCAGCTATCAAATGTGTACGCTGTGACATAAACTGCTTCTTTTAGAAAACCTGTTCTTATTCAGCACAATATAGCATTATTAGTATAATTTCGGTGATCCTGTCAGGTTTACTGTAATTAATCCTTTAAGTCTGAAATGCCTTGTATTTCTTGTTCTAGCATCAATGTTCAGTGGAGTTTAAGGTAAAGATTAAACACTCTTCTGCTTAAGATCCAGGCAGTGGCGTGTCTTTACTGCTTTGGGTCCTTTGCTCCATTATTTGTTTGCATGAAGAACACAGAGTTTTGGGCAGCAGGATTAATGCTATACAGATATGAGAAGCACTGGCAAAAAATGTCATTGGTATCTGATCTGCTGCAGGTTTCTAAATGCTCATTCTGTCAGAATTTTCTCCCTCCTTTTTCTGACAGAAGAATGTACAAGGACTGAGTATTGTGTTTAGTTTGTCTTTATTTTGGTGTTTTGGAAGTTTCTGGCTTTCTGTTTTTTTCAGCATTGATTTGTCCTTGTAAAACTTCTGTTACATCTACAGATACAATAGGAAGTCATGCTGACATGCTGTGGTAGCGTTTTTGTGCATCCGGCTTAAACACTTGGTTCTGTGGCATATTCACTTTTCTATATACTGACCCGTAACAATTTGTATGTAAAAGATTCCTAAATACAGTTCCTCTCCTTTCCTCTGTACGTCTGTTATGTCTAACTTAAATCATACTTTTTTTTTCTGCCATTTTCTGTGACCTGAACGTATCTGATGAGCGTACTGCTCTTAATGAAGCCCTTCACAGTGCAGCTGAGACTTGGCAAAAGGAGCTGGGATTGGTGGCGAGGAGTAAGCGTATCCATTGGCTGCTAGATACTGACACTGTTCACATTTCTTTGCGAAGGCTTAAAAAATAGCATAGCTTTGCCATATGCTTTTGCAGTTTAAGGAGGAGGAGCGAGACTTCCTCTTCCAGAAGAGCATGTTTTGCTATTTACTGACCGGTATTGCTATTCTACAACAAGATTAGTAATTTAATTTTCTCCTTGATATTCAAGATGTCCCATTACTTAGCTTTGCACTTCTGTAGTCTAAAAATTGTAAAACTAGAATAGATTTAACATATTTATTTCCTCAGCATGTTAGAATGGTTTTATGAAGAGATGAACACTTGTTTTATACAGTAGGTGTTCTAGTTTTGGTGTTTTATTTTGTTCACTCTAGCAGCATATGATGTGCTCATGTTTTCTTTAGGAAAGCTTTTAAGATACTACAGTCATTCCACCACTATTAATGGATGGAAAACAATTATTTGAATCTGGAGGTTGGCTAGCATTTACTTCAAAAAAATGATAGTAATAATTAAAAAATCCTTTTTAGCTTGTCTTCTAGTTTATAGCATTTGATTTTGTAAGTGGCTCCTCAACTAGATTGATATAGCAATACAGAATAACTCGATTAAGTGTATTAAATTCTTGTCTTCCCTATAATATTCCTATCACAGGAAGACTTAAGAAGATTGTGCCTGTCTTCACATGACAATTTGCCTCTTCCAGAAAAATTAATGGACAGCTGTGCTTGTTCACAAAAGCAAAAACACGTCTGCTTAGCCGGCTTGTATTGATTAGTCTTTTATGTAGCTGTTCAGGAGAAAGAATTTCTCATCAGCAAGAAGGAAATAGTAGCTGATTGGGGAAAACATACCAGCCTTCTGATTGCAAAACTTTTCTTAAGCAGTCTTTTATCTGTCTGTTGATTGAAATTCCTTTGTTCTTCTTCTGGTATTCTGTTTCTTTAGTATGTAACCTTACATTCATGCAACTGGAAAAATTCAGTTGTAATACAAATAAGTTCTTTCAATCCCTCCTGCTCTGATTTATTTCTTTTTTTAACGATACAAGTCTGAAATTAAAAGTGACAATGTGTGACCTTGTCTGTTCAACAGGGAACAGATTCCATGTGGTATCTGGTAATGTAACTGCTGTTGTGAAGCATTAGCATACAAATAAAAGGTGTCAGTATTGTAGAGCAGCTTTCCTCTTACTAGGTCCATATATCAAAATGCAGCATCGGGGAACTGTATTAATTGACAACATACATATTCCCGAAATGAATTTATATGTCTAGTTGGTAAAACAATGTTTTAGAAGTCACTTTTCTGAGTGGGTTTGGTATTGCTGACACGAGGCGTTAGGGTTAGCTCTCATGTAGTGTGAGACAGACCAAGAAGAGAAGTGCTAATTAACTAATGTAATGTCGAATTGTAACTCAAGTAATGAGGTGCACGAGGAAGGCATTCAGTGAGATGACATGAGATTTAGTTGAACTTCTAGGAGGTTGGAAACACATTCCAGTAAAAAAGAGCACATAAACCAGGACAAAAGTGGCTTTGATTTATTCTTTTTTTTTTTTTTTTTTAGCTTACCGTAGTGGCAGAAAATACCAAAGATCAGCTGTAAGTGGTTTGGCCTGATGGCAGACCATGAAAAGAGATGGCCGCATCACCCCATGGCCCTTTGGTCTGTTGCCTCATATCTTTATTCTGTCTTTATCAGAAGTTATTTTGGTGACTCTGGATGGTGGTTTTATGCCATCCTAGAATGTAATTTTAAAGTTAGCACAATAGGCATTTAAGGCCTCATGAGTGAAACAGAATTTTGCCACTTTACATAATTGAAACACAGCCCAGTGAATCCTGCAAGCGTGGAGGTCCAATGCAACTGGCACTGAGTTCACGTGAGTGTGAGATGCCATGAAGTTCAGCTCACACATGGGCTAGTGTGGGAAGGAAGGAGAAGCTGATCTGTGGGACTGCAGGCTGCCACAGAACCTGTCTGCGTATGCACACATGTGTCCCTTCCTATAACTGTGCTAATGCACACATGCACCTTGCTAGCATCCGCTATAATGGCAGCCACGAGTTGGGAAAAGCAGGTCAATTCACATCAGTACCTACAGTGTCAGGCAGGCACTAATGAGAAGAAAACTGTGTGAAGAGGTGTCCTGAATCTGCATATACTGAGGAATAAAAATGTAATGAATATGTCAGGAATCTGTTCTTAAAAAGTTATTTTATGTAGCCCTGAGAAAGGTGTAAAGCAGACTTCTCATTATTCGATTTCCATTTCTTGGTATTGAATAAACACAGAATATCTGGCTCTGAAGCAGTCCAGTATGAATATCAAATAGAAATAAATATAAATAATAAATATTATTTTCTGGTAGAAAAATTCAATCACTAGTGGTACAAATAAGTGTGAAAAATATTTGCAGAGTGTAATTATCTAAATGGTGTGGGGATTTTTGTACACGAAACTGACCTGTGTGAGCAGGGTTTGTGTAAAGAATCTCCAAACAACATTACCAGGTGGTTGCTGACAGCTGGGTGAGATCAGCGGGAGGCTCCACCTGGCCAGGCTCCTACACCGAGTAAGAGATAAAGCAGAGGAAAACCAGGGCTTTATGAGGCAGTGGCAATCAGCTTTAAGACTTAAAAATAGATGGGTAGTGAAACTGAAAAGGAAAAATTATGCTAGCTGCTAAGGCTAACAACTAATTATAGGTGACTCAGAAATCCATGAAAGTGAAAATAAAGGTACTGTTAAGATTTTTGATAATGTGAACCATTCTTATGCCATTCAATTCTGAGGTTCCTCCTCATGCTTATTCACCATCAGGTCCCAATCCATTGCGTTCCAGCCCTTTGTATCATTTTGCCTTCTGGATTGGACCATCCTATCCAAAAAATCAGCTGAGGATTGAAGGTGATATTGTTCTTGCGACAGAGTTGCTAAAATCTCTTAACAGAGAGATGAGACTTAGGGTGATGCTGGTTTGTTTTACTTATCTTTTAGCCTGAAGCATTTAGTTCACAGAAACATATCTCACTCTTACACACAGGAAAAGTGCTGGCCTGTGGATTTTGAATAAAAACTGAAAAATTCAAATTCTAAAAAAAAAGAAAAAAGAAAAATCACACGCAACCTATGAAAGTGAATTGAATTTAGGTTCTTAGATAGTCTCACGATTTTGTTTTGTGTACTGTTGGTAACAGATATTTGCACTGGATTTCAAACATATCAGGCAGAGCTTAACAGAAAGCACTCAAAGATAAATAACAAACCTTACTTTTCTCAGAAGTGTTAATGCCCCAGTCAGCAGGGAGGATTGCTGGACTACAAAAAACTGGAAATGATGGGGAGATGAGAGAACAAAAGGAGATGCTGAGTTTGCTAGTCGTTTTCTGGTGTTGTTGTTTAAAGATTACTTAATTCTGAATGATACATTTAATCTTTACAAGACAGCTTCTCCTGCTCAATCATGCTGTGAAATCTCATTCTAATATGGGTTTCTTTTTACATCCTTTGCTGCCATAAAACAGATAGCAAAAGTACATTCTAGTGGCGTGACCATATTGCAAGATTGGATGCCTAAGGTGATGGAGGTATAGAAGTGGAAGCCTTTATTTAAATGCATGCATCTCTTTATAATGAGCAGAATTAGCAAGGGAAATTATATGAAATGAGTAAAAGTTAAAATGATTTTTGTTCAAGTCTGATAAATTATTTTCCAATTGCAACAGTTCTCCTTTTAACCAAAGCATATTATACTTGGAATTTGTTTTTAAACTGGCAATCAGAAATGAAGTACATGAAGGGGTCCATTTTGCAAGTGATTAGTGGGAGGTATGCAAACAAATCCTATTATTCCATAGAGGGATTAGAGCACATACCTTCTGTACGCTGCTTTGAAGAACTCCTTTTAAGCATTCTTCCAGACTTTTAGCTGCAAAAACAGCTACAATAGTAAATTTGGTAGAAGAAAAGAATTTGGAACATAGCTGGTTTGAACATGTAGCCCACATGCTCCTACAATTCAGTCAAGCCTAAGAAATCTGATAGTTGTGGAGGAGGAGTAAGGTAAAAGAATTGTGATCTATTCGATTCTTTCTTTTAACTACACGTATTTCTTACATTTCTCTCTGCATTTTCCAAATATTTCTATTGACTGAATTTTTGAGTTCAGTAGCCTTGACTGATTCTTCTGCACTGCCTAGAGCTAATACAGCTTTGATACATTTGCTCAAGATTACATATTTTCTTATCTCATGTAATTTAATTTTCCTCTGCTTGGTGTGGTTTTCAGTAGCTGAGCACTAAATTGTTGTTGAAACAAAAAATTGGTCTTTCCAAGACCAGTTATGAAACTACTTTTAACCCTCTAATCCCAGTTTGTGTTGATAATGTGACATGAGATCTGAAGCTACATACCATTTAAAGGCTTTTCATTAGTTGACAGAAGCAAGTTGTATACCATTAACTTAAGTTATTCATGTTCTTTGATTTAGTAGCTAGTGGATTTCCTTTAGTGAAGTTTCCATGGTTTGTCATAGGACTTCTACTTCATGCTCATCTGGTTGATGTAGAGCCACAGGTTAGAGATGAAAGCATAGCAAGTCCTCATCTCCTTTAATAAGAGTCAGCTGTCTGCTTTCTCATGGACTTTTTCCTTCCCTTTCTCATTCTGTGGAAAACTTGACCAAACTTGTGGTATTTCAGAAGTTCTTGGATCTTATTGATGAAGATGATCTTGCCTTGAAGCATAAAGTGACTTTATGGACCTCCAGTGATGTTATGCCTTTATTATAAGACTAAAACAGTGTGAGCGCACTGTTCTGCCTATGCCCTATGAAAATGCAAGATCCTTGGTTCTTTCCTGAATGATTTAACTGTATGTCATAAATTAAACTGAGGATTTTTATAAGATGCGTGCTTACCAGCTTTGCCAAATTGCCTGGGAAGAACCCAAGGTAAATATCACAGAGGAACAAAAATACACTTGTCGATTTACTCTTAATTCTGTATAATCAGTGACAACCCACATGTTACCACACTGCTCTGTTTTTTACCTTTGTTCTCTTCAGCAGTTCATTTTGTTTCCATATGTTTTTTCAGTTCTCAGGATGGCTTACGTGATTCCCCCCTCAGCTCCATCTCCAGCAGTGACTATGAGAGTGTTTCTGTCACTACATGTAGTCTCTCCAGCATATACGCTCTGAGGTAATAACTCCCTTCACAGTCAGATTTGACTAATTGTATTGCATTATGGTTGGTTGAAAATTTTCATTGAGTTCACAATCAAGTGACAGCAACACTTCTGAATATTCTTCCTTTTGAACAGCGGATGCTTTTTTCCCCAGCAGTTCTCTTTAGCACTGTTGCAATTAAGAGGCAACTATTTTCAGAAAAGTTTTAATGCATGTTTCATTGAATTATACGATGTGTCAGTGAACTTCCTCTTATTTGTCCATGTAGAATTTCTTGAGAGTCTGAAGGTTTTGGCTTGAACTGCATCGAATGTCTGTCTTAGGTTTTGCCTTTCTAGAAAGCATGTTTTTTTCCATTTAATTTTACTTAGTGAAGAATGCAGTAGTAAAGTGAGATCTGCATGCCAGATATCTATAATATAACTTCCAATGCTTTTTTTGGCTAAAGTTGTTAAGAATACTAATTTTACCTTCTCATCTTCTGAGCCTGCATGTGAGGGTTTTAACTTCAGTTTGTTTTGCACAGAACTCCTGCAGCGAATAATAGAGAAATAAAGATTAAGGAAAAAAGATACTAAAGCCTGATTTATTTGGCTATTTTCAAGTTATGAATACCATACATGTATGTCATGTATTGCATACATTCTACGCAATAATACTGTTATTCTGGTACAGGTAGAAAGGACACCACAATTTCAGTTAAGGTAAATCTTCCACTGCTTCTCGTCCTCCCTTTTTTCATCCATTTATCTCTACAAAGTGCTTCATTTTAACTGCAGGAATTCCTGATTATTGTATAGAGTTGGGAAAAAGAAGACAGTAAAAGTGATAGAGGAAATATCACATAAAATAAGAAGTATTTTTAGGTTATTCTCACCATCAGGCTCAATATTTTTATATGTTCAAATTATAAAAGGGCGCATAAGGGAAGGAAGACGCAGCGTATCTGTTTCTCATGTTTTTAATTTTGAAATACACTAACTTTTAACTATTCTTCAAACAAAATTCAATTTGCCAACATAAAGTGGTTGCCCTCTGCTAAATACAGCGGCATGGAACAGACATTTTGACACAGGACTATTTGAATGGACAACAGAAATAACCTCAATTATTCATTGGGCGTAACTGAAGTAAAATAAATTAGTCTTCCTTTGTTATGCACAACACCTTTTTGTCAAGGCCTTACTGTACTGCCTTTGAATGTTAGTATTGTACTTGCCACTGTGTTCAGTTATCTTGATGTTTAAATAAACTAGATCTCTCTCTCCTCTTTTTTTTTCTCATCTTTTTCTTAAGGTTTAATTCACAAGGAAATATTTTTGTGTTTGAGCTTTTGCCCAGTAAATTATAGCAGTATATTATCCCCAGGTGTCATGCAGGAATTCAAGTTATTTATTTTTCTGTATCTCATTGATATTGCTAGGGATCTAGCTATTGTACGTAATGATCCTATAGAAACAGTTAGGTGCCTGCTTGGCTATACAGGTATGAATTGATTTCTCCTTTTGAAATGCTTATACAGCTTAATTTGAAAAAGAAAAAGAAGAAGAAATAAAGCTCCCAAGTCTGACAGCTTCAGAGAAGTTCCTACATCTGTGTGCGTACAAATGGAGTATTCAGCACATCTCTTTATATTACATTTCAAAATTATTTTTACAGGCCTCACTGTTATCTTGCATTATGTAAAGTGTTTTCTTAAGCTGTGAAACAACTTATACAGCATTATGTATCTACTACAAAAAGAATGTTCTTTGCGAAGACCATATCTACAAATGTTCTTTTCTGAAATAACCGTATTTTCCCTGATGCCTATTCAAAATAATACCTAATTTTTTTTCTTTTTTCCTCTGAAAGACACCATTTTACTGTCTTCTGTTTCTTCCTGTTTTCACTTGTAATCTTAACAGTTACAAATTTTAGATTTTTTTTCTGAAAAATGATTATCGAAAGAGTTAACATACAGTGCTGAATGAACTAGTTTATTAAACAGCATAAATATAATGGATTTGAAACAATGAAGTATGGCAGATATGAAATTCTACTTATCTGTACGTGCATTGTTTTCCAAATGGAGAGCCAAGGAGAAAATTCCCACCCCAGACATCCTAGAGCACAGTTTGACTCGTGCTTCGTTGGTTACTGTTTTATTTATAATTGAGAAGAAAAAGCTACAGAGACTGTAGGATCCAATTGGGATCCTGTAAACGAGGCACCTTCAATTCTTCTCCATCTTCAATCAGTGCAGTATGTGTTTTCTGAGCTAGATTCATCCCTCCTAACTTTATGCACCAGATTGATACACCTAAATCAGAAGTTTTCTTGCTCTGGGTTCCCTGTTTTATCAAGGGATAAAAGCAGAATTCTTAGTTAGATGTGTTTTATTCAAATGCATCTACACCACAAAGTTTCACGCTTAAATCAGAACTATAATTATTTATTTTTATTAGTGACTGTCCTGATGAAATATTTGCCTGTAGAGCACGAGTTGAGGGGCAAAAAAAAGAAAGTACAGAGGATTCCTGAAGTGGCTTTGTTAATGAAGTTTGATTTGTTTATTTCACTTGTAGCAGATCTGGTTAGATGGTTAAACTAGAAGTTAAAATAAAACTTTCAGAAGTTAAACGTTCATCCCAGTTCAGAAGATATTTTGCAAGATGTCGTATCTGGATCTGAGATGCCTATATATAAGTATCCAACTTTCTTAGTGAAGAGTAAATATACTCTATGTATTTCAGAAAGTTTTGGAGAAACCATGTTTTTATGCGGACTCACATGAGTTTGCAACGTCTTTCTCTTACATCAGTGTGAATGTGGAGTACTACGGCTTATTAAGTGCAAATTAGATGTTTGTAACTACAGCAGGGAAGTGGCAACTGGTCCATTGTTTATATTAGCTCCAGGAAATGATGCATCCCGGTTTTCTTTTTTACTGGTATCTGTTTCCTAGATGTAATTTTTAGAGCAATTTTTAATATAACTTATTGTAAATAGGCAGCTAGTACTTCAGTACAGTGCTGGGAGCTTATCCATTTCATTGTCAGAAGTACTAAAGTCAGTGGCTTTTAAAAATAAACTGTTTGTAGAAATTTGTTTGTCTGTCAGCTTTCAACACGCATTAAAATTATCAGGCAGGATCCCGAGGGAGCCATTAATTTGAGTGGAAACCGAAGTGAAGGCAATTTGTATGCTAACTGAATGAGATAACTTAATATGCTTAAAGCCAAGAATGAACCAAAGTTCTTTGAAAGACTGGAGCTGAAAATGGCCATGAAACACGAGTTTTGGGAATAATGAGAGGGGAAAAAGTGATGCAGAAGAAAAACAAGTAACTATAATTGTTTGACTTCAACCCTTCTTGGAGTTCTTTGTCAAAAATGATGCAAAGGAAGAAGAAACACCAACGAATCTACATTCAAGAAATTTGCCTGCCTAAAGTAGGTAAAGCCTACTTCTTCATTTTGGGGTTATGATAAGTCAGTAAATGATAACTTTAAGAAGTTACTTTCTAAAGCAACCTTAATGATGTAATAGATGCCTTCACTGGTCTTTTTATTTTATTTTATTTTAATTTTTTTTAGGTATATCCCTGTGTCTTAAATACTGATATTTTGTAGTATTCTTTTTGTGTCATTACAAGAATTGGTGGTGAATTTTTAGCCCGTGTTATGTACAGTTTGTAAAGGGAGGTATCTAAAGTGTATTGTGGCTCAAGCCTGTGCCAAAGCAGCAAGACTCTGCCAGCAATTAGAGCAGGATGTTTATCTGTCTGTTTGTTAGAGTATTTGTATCTGCATGCATTGGGCCAAGCCCAAGATTGCTGGATGTAGTTGAAGAATATCATTTACTGTATTGCATAATTTCAGTATATCCCTGTTTGAATGAACACATACATGTGAAACAGGGTTGTCTCAGTATACAAATGAGAAAGATGAGATTTTGGTTATCTGCTTCAGAGCCTGCAGGGAGCTGCCTTGCCATCCAGCTCCTGTGGCTGGACCTTTCCTTACAAACACACGCGTTACACTGTTTTTCTGCAGCAGAACTCAGTGCCTCAGTGGGAACATGAGAAGTCGACAGAACTTAGTTGTTCAGCAGGACTTGAAGGAGAATTCATTTCCTTCATCATATGGTCCAGTGTTAACCATTAATCTGTCCTATGAAAACTACAGCACAGATTACTTGCCCACAAGAGATGGCAACTGCTCCTGGGGTTGGTCAAGGAGGTGGTGGTGTGGAGGACAGCAAATGTGCTGCCAACATGTTTCCATTGGTCGGTCACAGTCAGCCTGATTAGCTGTGTGTCCAAATCTTCCCTCTTGCAGTTTTACCATCGTACTTGTTTAAGCTGTACAGAATAGCAGGTGAATTCAGAATTTAGTTAGGTGGGCATTTTTTATTTGATCAATTAGTTTCTATAGATTTTCCTTCCTCCTTTTTCCCTCCTTATGGAAAGGCTGCTCACTGACAGTTGGACTAGGTGATCTTAGTGATCTTTTCCAACCTTAATGATTCTATAACTGGCAGAAGATTGATGATAATTGCGGTATACTGTACTGGAATCACAGAAATAAAGAGCTCAGTGGGACAAGAAAAGATTCTATACCTTAAGAAAATTAAAATGACTTCTGAAATAGATGCTATTGCTTCCTGATGGTTTTGAGCTGCAAATTTTCAGTGCGTGTTTCAGACATTGTGAGTCTGTGCTGCTTTGTATAGCTCTGTCACTCAAGCAGTGTGGGGGCAATTAATATGCATATTAATACCATCACAAGCAGGCTGCTGTGAGGACTCTTCTTGCTTTGCAGCTAAATCCCTTGCCCCAACAACCAGCTGAGCAGTACCAGCAAAACAAACCCGTCAGCGCTGATGAGGTCTGTCAGCTTTTGCTTGATTTCAGTCAGTGAGGCATATGTGAGTGCAGCAGATGTCTCTGGTTTCTCACTGCCAGCATCCTTCTTGATGTGTTTCATGCCATCTTGTTCTTCAACCTGCAAGACAAAAACTAAATCTCCAAACAGTGCAGCATTTTCTAAACTTAGTTTCCCTTTTATAGGAAATTCTGTGAGATAATTCTAGGTAAATTATATGCATAGCTTTGTCTTGAGTAACAAGAAGCTGATGCAGATTTTATTTTCTCCAGGAGTGAAGCAGGCATCTTGTGCGAACAACTTGTTAACAAGTGCTTGCTACAGTGGGAAGGTGAAAAACACAATTGGGAGTTGTTTGTTGGTGGGGTTTTGTTTTGTTTTGTTTTGTTCTTTCATTACTGAAATGGTAAGGTTCATATTTTAAAGATGTTAAAACGCCCAACATGCTTGAAGTGAATGAAATATAAAATGTGTTACTCTCTCTGTAAAAGAAGTGAAATAAGGCAAGATTTTAACCCGAGTAGCATCAGTGGCAGAGGTAAGGAGTCTGTTCTAGCAGAATTGCTAAATACCCCCACATTTGCCATTGTGGGGCTGTATTCCAGCCAGCATGTTTGCCTGGAGACAGGAACAAAGTGATCGTAAAGGGTTACTATTTGTGTTCCTACATAGCTCAATTGTCTTTCCATTTTTAGTAATTTGGCCACATTTAAAATTATGTTCATCTTAATGACGTGTAAAATCTGCTGTTGAATGTCACTTGGTGTTCTCTGTGCTTCTAATGGAACAAAGATTGTTGCCTCACAGAAATTAGATTTGCTTTTACAGATTTTTTTTTTTAAATGCCCCCAAAAAACTTAGAAAAGCATGTTTGGGAGTTTGGAGATTGTGTAATTAACCAAAATCACTATAGCAACTGCAGGTTTCCAGGTTGTTGAATTTTTTAGCAATGCCTAAAACCAAGGTTATGTTGAAAGAAAAAATAAAGGATTTCCTCATACTTACAGCAGCATTGAAGCTGAAAAATGAAGAGAGAGATATTTTCTAATTACAATTTTAAAGCTCCACCTAATACTGTGATTAGCTTTTCTCAGCTTTGATTCCCATGACAGGATACAGAATTCCTGTGGGATTTGCATGCTTTAATGCTTCACCTCTTTGTTTTCTATAATTTTTTTGTGAGAACTGAAGGTGATAGGAAAGCCTTCTGCTGATAAGCTTCTCTATCACTAAGATTTCTTTGTGCTGCAAACTATTTTCCAGTGCCTCTTCTGCATCTCTGTGTCTGCCACACACAGCAGTTGTAACTGGAGAGTTTCTGCTGGAATTGGAAGCTAAATTACTTCCCTTTAAGTTAAGCTATACAGTATAATTGCTTGCATATTACAGAGGACACTGCTGAAGAGCTGTACTAAATGACTTTGCCACTGGAAATATTTGTGTCTGACATCAAGTATCCAGGGCAGTATGTTCCTGGATAAGACAACAAGTTCTGGATAAGACATGAAAAGCTGGGACTGCTGCTTTTCTATCGTTATAACAGATACCAGAGCTGGTATTACAAACCATTTCTTCGTAAGCACTTAACTATTTCTATTTTTTGCTCTCAGTTTTTGCAGTCCAGGGTTATTTTTGAAGTTTAAGTATTTCTGTGCTCTAATCTTGTTATTTTTCATTTGCAGTGTGAGTGAATGTTTGAGAGCTTTAAATGTTTGATTACAGGGAAGTGTTAGAAACAGAACATCATGGTGGAAGTGGGAAAATCTTAGTAGAACCTAAGCAATTCTAACTTCTTATGTTTTCATTTCTATTTTTTTCTTGAATTTTACAATGTTCTTATCTTGCAGATCTTATCCTTTTTTGGTTTAAATTTTAATAAAAGTGGTAATTATGTTACTTTGCAAGTACCTGATATTTAATTTGATGGTTAGAAAGCAGCTGCACTGATTACTAGTGCTCTAAGCAATTCGTTCTTATTCCTGTAGACATTTTATCCATAACAAATAAAAATATGTTCTTTGGAAGACTGCATTATCCAAGACAGAACTCCTGGGCTGGCAATGTCATTCATTTTAATTCCCACTTGGAATACAGTATCATGGCATTCTTCTGAAAAGCCAGGCTGGAGTGGTAATGAGTTTGAATAAGGCAATTGTCCAGGTAGAGTTTCTTACCATGGATCTGCTTAGCAACATGGTGCTTCAACGGGTGTGCTTTTTCAGAAGTCCAACATGGTATGCACAACAGCAGTGAGTGCTCTTCCATTTGAGAAGCTAAAGGAAGATTCAAGATGACTTTCCAATGGAGCGGGTAGCTGCTGAAGCTACCAGGTTGCGGGGTAGAGGTTGTTCTTGTTGACTCCAAACTCAGTTTTCTCTGGTTGAAGATATCAGCTGGAACATTGAATCACCCTGTTTGCCAAATTATTTATTTTAGTCTGCTCACCTCAGCTGGGGCAAAAAAGGCTAAGGAAGAGCTTCTGCAAGTCTTACAGTGATGGAAAAATACTTCTGCTGTGGGCTTCAAAAGGCTGACGGCAGATGTGGCTTATTGCATGTGTCCTGGTATGTATGGGGCTGGGCGCGGGTGGTACGTGCGTTAATACTGCAGTGCAGTCGGGTTGCCCAGCTAAGCTGTTGTTGCTAGAGGTGTTTTCATGCTGTTGTACTAGTCATTTCTCAAGGCAATAAAGTTTTGAAGACTTGGGAACATTTTAAGGTTTTTTTTTTTCCCTCCTCTTTTGTCTTCTCTCTTAAAATAGAGAGAAAATACATAAGAAATTGCATACAAAAACCCTCTTGCATAAGTATAATACTAGGGTAGAAAGTCAAGAAATAGAGTTCTGAATTAAAGCTTTTTTAGTCTGCTTTAAATGTAGCTTCTGAGATCATTGATTAAAATACGTGTATGCTATTACCCGAATAATAAGACATGTTCTGAATTTGGTTTAAATGACTCTACAGTTGAGTGTGTAGCCACCCACTTCACTTAAAATAATTGTAAGAAGCCATTAATCTCATCATAGTTTCCCTCCCCATCACATCAAAACTACTAGTTACTAGAAACAAAAAAGTTTTTGCCTACTGTTTATTGTAAATTTTTTTTGTTAGATAACCTGAAAAGAAATACCAGAACAAAATACAGGATAGGAACTGGTAATTTTTTTTTTCTTCCTTACATGAAGTCATACTTTTCTTATTCAAACCCCTATCATTTTCCTGTTGTTATTCCTCACGTATACAACCTTTGCCTTTCCCCAACTATTGTGTGTGATCTTTTAGATGGTCTTTGGAGCAGACATCTGTTCTTTTTGCAGAATGGAACATGATACTGACGGCAGCCTTCAGGCACTTACGAAGTGCACAAGCGAGTAAGAGTAATAGCTTAGGAGAGATATAATTGGCAGCTCAGTGGTGGGGTTTCCAGTTACAGCCTACGCAAGCATCAGTGGGATGGATGTAGCAGTTACCCAAGTAGTTCTAGCAGCTCTCTTCAGACAATAGCAGACTTGCCTGCAAAAAGGGATTTTTTTACTTAAAGTATAAGAGAATTTGAATGAGAGAGAAAAAAAAGCTTAAATATTGTAGATTGGAGAAGTGTGTTACTGATGCTACACACACACAGCCCGAAGTGGATGTTTTGATAAATTCTGTATGAAAAAAATGAAAGCCAGGGAGCTCATGAGAATATTATTTGAGGAAATAATATGTAAGTATTTAAGACCAAATATTTGAAACATACATATAGGGAACTTTTTGTACGTGGTACAGCTCTACGTTTATAAGACGTTAAAAAAATACAGCATTTTGAACAGTGAACACGAGAGGATAGTCACTGAATTGTGTGTTAACACTTTTGAGGTGGGCATTTGTAGTGTTGCTCATAAAACTTCTAAGTGTTTGAGTTGGGTTGAGTTTGTCTTTCTGCAACTTGATCCCTCCTGATTTAAAGGCACCGCTGACAGACAATGTTCTGAAATCTGTACCTGAAAAGTAGTTGTTGTTTAAAACCTTGCATGAGATAAGAAACATAGGGGATGGTCTTACTTTTCTTTTAAAACTGCTGATGTAATTGTGCTGTGTGTAGTAGAATAGACACTTTGGATTTTCTTTCCCTCTGCAAGGAGTGACCACCTGGTGCTTATCCACTCTGGTGTGTATTTAATGGGTACTTAAGGTACTCAGTGGTTTGAAGAGTAATGCAGAATTCTTTGGGAGATTCTTTTATGTTCTGCATTCAATACAGAACAGATTTTAGGTTTTGTGAACCAAGTACTTGTAAATTTGAAAGGAAGCATCTATGACATGTTACAGACTTCTACTGCCACTGCATGTTTTTTGAGCACAAATATAAAGTATTTAATTTTAGACTGACTTTGAATCTTGTTGGGTTTGATTGCTCAGTTTTAGGCTTTGCTGCTTTTACTGTTTTTGGATGAGCGTCAGCGCTCAGCAAATGGAGCAGAAGGCAGGCTGGATCACAGCTGGTTACCTAATACGGCTGGCTCCTTCTGAAGATATCAGTCATAACTTTTTCTGTTCCACAGCTCTGCTCCCCACTGTGTGTATATTACTGCTTAGCTTCGCTTTGGAATTTAAAAGCTGTGAAGTGTATTGGTTCCATGGGTGAAAGGTGATTCTGTGCACAACAAATTAATGGATTTTGTTTGCTTGTACATATTTGACTAAATTTCACAATCAAGTGTTGAGACAAGGCAGCTGTTCTAGAGAGGAAGCTGTGGTGTGCTGAGCCAGTCCTGCTGCTCTTATAATGTGATCAATGGAGAGTCGTTTTAAATTGCTGTGTAAACCTAAGTCAGGTGAAAAGCTGCTTTTTTCTATCTGCCAGTTCCTTTATAACTTATAAGTGGATTTATTGTTTGGAATCAACTTTTGACATAATGTCTCCATTCTTCATATTCATCTTCAGGCATGTTATCTTTGCAGTGTTTTCACAGTATGAAAAATAAATACATGATGAGCATTTTTACAATAAGCATTTCACAAGGGAAAATCCATGCCTGTTGTATCTCTTTATAAACTAATTCCTTGGTTAGTGCAGGGGGTTACCTTCAGTCGAGAAGGTAGAGAAATAGACGACACATTGCTAGCCACTTGGTACTTAAATATGTTTATTTGTGTTCTGCGGTGATATACATTTCTGCAGATCCTGATGGTAAAACGTTCTAAATCTGAGTACAGCCTGACATTAATGAAATGCTTCCTACACACTTGATGTCACATGAGAGTTTTTATCCAAATTATGCTTGTTAGGTAAGCCTGGTAGGAATGGCATTCCTCTTAAAGCTATAAAAGTAGTGTGAATTAGTAATACGGACAAAAGGTAAGCAAAACTCTGTAGATCAGAATTCAGGTTTGCTTTCTAAATTGTCAATTTAAAAATCCAGAGATCTCTAACATTTACATAGATCCAATCACTGCTGTTTGGAATACTCGGTTGCAAGAGAAGCTGTGTATCTGAAACAGTTACGTTTCTGCTCTTCCTGTGTTTCTGACTATGTCTGCAATATTTTCTGACTACCTTCTTTAGGAGTAAGATGTCTTTTCAAGTAAAGAACAGATGGTCATTAGTCACTCTTTAAGAGTCATTTTTTATCTAAATCTGACTGTGTCATATTGGTAAAAGCAGAGTGATCATTTCTTTCTAACTGTAATGATACTTTGGTATAGTTTTAAATTATTCTTGAATGTTCACTTTTCACTTGGCAGTGCCACAAGCAATCAAAACGTCATTTTTTATCCTGAATCTCTTGTGTATAGAAATCATACTTGATAGTCCTGTGCATATGAATGTATGTTGTGAATGTGAGTATACGTTCATACAGACCTTCCTTCCACAGTGCCACAGCAATTCTTATGTGCTCTGTGCTGGGGAGTTTTAGGGTGAATCCAAGACAGTCTTGTGATCATAGAATGGCCTGGGCTGAAAAGGACCATGGGACATAGCCAGCCTTAATGAGGCACCATGCAACACTTGGAGGGAGTCATCCATGAAGCACCACTGTCTGTGCCCTGCACTTTGGGTTTGGCTTAGAGTGGGACTTCAGGGACACTGCTGTGTTGAGATTAAATATGAGGGCTGCTCCAAAAGTAACGCCTCCTATGTTGTTATGCTGGCCCACGACATCAGAGATGGATGTTGGTGGTATCTCAGTAGAGCTTCTACATACCCACCAATATTCCATTACATTTTATTACCATACAACAGATATAAGACTGGTTCTTTAAAAAAAATAATAATTAAAAAATGGGTAGACCTTATCTAGCTGTGTTAGGAGGCAGACAGAAACCCTTTTGTCTGTTTATGTGAGCATTTCTGCAAACAGACAATCCTCTAACTCCATGCCATTGTGAAGCAAGGGTGTCATCCTGGCACTTAGTAAATTTCAGTTTACATAAGCCACATTCTTGCATGACCTTTTCATTGTTTTCAACACAGATCTTTCCACACTGACAGATTTGCTGTTGAATATATATATATGTATGTGTGTATATATATATGTGTGTATATATATATATGTATATATACACACACACATATACGCACCCACTTATATGTCGTCTATCCTCTACAGAAAAGCAAAGGGAAAATTGAGAGGGAGAGCTCTAATGTTCTCAGTATCTTCAATAAATCTAGTCAGTCAACCTGCTGAGGGAGCTTTAAACATAAAGCACAACATCTTTTTACAGGAATTTGCAATTGTTAATAGCAATGGAGACATAAACAGAAACGAGTTTCTTTTAAGTGTACTCCTTACTCAGTCTTTGAAAGAATGGGAAGCCAGCTAAGGTACTCGCACTACACATTTTCCATTGATATTTCTATCAATAACTAATCTCTAGTATTTATGTGTTTTTGTTTCTGTTTTTACTAAGACTTTTGAGATGCATGGTCTAATAAATTCATCCCTGCATTTTAAGGATTGTCTATATGGCTCACAGAGAGAAATTTCAAAACGGCACTCCGTAATTTTTTGTTTATAATTATTTTTATTTTTCTAAATGCTGCCTGTCGTATCCTGCAATAACTGTTTGTCACAGGGATGGGATCTGTTACTTGGTGAATGCTTCAGCACTTCATAAAATTTACAGGTTGAGCTCCAAACGCATTAGCAATTACATCCTTCCTCTTGCGTGCTGTTTATGTAGTCAATAGCTTTTTTTTCTTTTTTTTTTTTTCTTTCATAGTGGCTGTCTGTATAGTAACAAGTGCTTGAGTTCTGGATAGCCTAAGTATGGTTTTAAGTAAAACATTCTAGTTTTCTGTACTCGTTGATGAGATTACTTTATCTCCAATATGTGGGGAAAATTGTTTCGTGCTCTTCTGTCTTTGATCGTAATAGAGTGAGAGGGCAGTGTCTCCTTCCAGCCTCAACAGTGAATCCTTAAGACTCCGGTGTGATTGCATTCCATGCTATACTCCCAATTCAGGGTTTTTTGTTGGCAAAGTGCTACACTTTTCCTAAGTATTTCCTTCCTTAATGTGTTTTGATTTACAAGCAGTTTAGGTAATTCCTGATATTTGAAGAATCTGGATTCCTCCCAGAGCTTTCCTGCAGCCTCAGGTTGTTTCAAGCTTTCCTTTCTTAAAAGTGGTTGTGATGGAAATTGCATGCATCTGGTTTTGAAAAAGAAGGGTTAAGCCTCTAGTAGACACCTGATGACACATATTAATCTCTTTGGAGTTGATGAGCCATTTTCTTGCAATAGTTTGACATTTCAGCAATTTCTATACTTAGGTATATAAAGAAACTAATCTCTCTCTACTGTGTAAATTGTATTTTGTCACCCGTTCCATGTTTTATGTAAGGTTATATTTGGATTCTCTTCTCACATTCTGAGGTAACATAATTTAGAAATTCTTTTTTCAAATTAACTCCCACATTAATAAATTTCTCATCCGACTTCAGAACTGACCTTCTTATTTTTAGGCTGACATTCCCCTCTTGCGTTTTTGGTGGAGTTATGGTCTCAGGACGGAGCTTTTAGTGGAAGTTAATGTGAAAAATAGTCCTGTGCTTTGAAATAGCTAAGGGAAATGCAATAAAATACAGACAAATGATTTTCTGCTTTAAAGTTTTTTGCAACTATGCCACAGAGTGAAAATCAAACAATGATGGTGATTGATTGCATGTTGATTAACTTCAGCAAGAATTTACAGCAATTAGTTCTTATTTGCTGTAGAGTATTGCCTGAGTTATAAATCTTTTAGGATTTGCTGAACGTTCTGATCAACCAAGTGAGGACTTACATTACTCTTCTTCTTTATGCCTTTTTTCTCCAACAGCAGTTTAATGACTAGTTCTTGTTCATCCGATGACATTGATCAGGAAGAAATCCAGCTTGCTTTACAGGCTGCTAAAATTGCCACCCGAGAAAAGATCAGATCCAGATTTCATGGCAGCAATGATCTTATTCACCGCCTTTTTGTCTGTATCTCAGGTATGAGAGTATCCTTTTGTTCTGAATATAAAAGGTACTCTATTTATTATTATTTAAGGTTTATAAAAATATGTTAGAACAGACTAGAAATTGAAACAACAGAACATTGTATTGTGGATCTTAAGTCTTATAAAAACCTGTTACCTCATGAAGACCAGCGTACGCAGAGATGCAGACCTCTTAGTCCTATAATGATGAAGGTTTAGGGCGTGCAATGGATTTGCCTTTGTATTGCTTCCTTTCTCTTTTTGATGCCCTATGTCATTAGGGGAAGAAAGAAGATGCAGCTGTTTTATTTTGACACAGAAGGAACGTCCCCTTTCTGCCAAGAAGATAAGGAAGATGTGTTTCAAATTGCAGCTAACATAAAGGCCATTCTGTAATGGCTTGGCCATTACAGAAAATGAATTTAATTAAATCATCGATTTTTATTACTGATATGAGCTAGTGATCTTTCAGATATAAATACCAGGCCATTACTGATATCAACAAATGTAATTTTTTTAAGGGGGTTTGTAATAGTCTCGTAATGTTTTGTCTTTTTCCTCAAACTCCCAGGAGTTGCTGACCAGCTGCAGACAAACTATGCCAGTGATCTGCGAAGTATCTTGAAGACCTTGTTTGAAGTGATGGCAACCAAACCTGAAACAGAAGACAAGGAAAAGCAGAAGAAAGGTAACCAGATTAAAAAGACCTCTGTAGTGAATTTCTGTTGGTGGCCCCATGTGGAAATATGAACTATTTGACAAGAATTTCCTTAAAGCTGTGCTGACTTTGGACTCACTGTACAATGGTTTTACCTAAGTTTAAAACAAGTAATGAAAATGGACTTTAAACAGGATGAAATCTTTGGAATTCTCTGTATTGGGAGTATGTGTTAAAGCAAATGTTCAAAGGATTCAGAACGTATCTGCTTTTTTCCACATCTCTATGTATAACAGAACAGTGTTTTTAGCCTATTTGGTCATAATGGGATGTAGGCAGAGTTTGGAGTTTACAGATTCAATTTTTATTTTTATTTTTCCTGGTTCTATTTCACAAGGGATGCATTTTATTTTAGCAAGATATCTGTTTGTTTGGTGTTTTCGTTTGTTTGGTTTTGCTTCTGGACTTTAAATAGCCACGCAAGAAAAGCAGACTATAAGATCTGAGAATGCTCAGTATGATGCTGGGATCTGACCTGTCTTATATAAATCACAGAATGCTGAGTTTGGCTTCAAAATAGAAAAAATAGCCTCTTTTGAATTCTAGATAATTCAGATAAAGGAGCCAGGACTGGATCATCAGCCAGTGCAACATTTTTTTTATTCTATTCATTTTTCCTCTATCACCATTTGGATTATTTCTTTTTCAAAGATTCAAGTCTGCTAATTTACCTAAAAATAACTATGCCGTCCCAGTAATACTGCAATTACCATTGTCCTTGTTGTGATTACACCTGTCAGCATCTAAAGGTAATCAGAGCTCCTTTTTTTCCTTCCTTTCCTCTAAACTGAAAAGTTTTTGTAGCCCCTTCTCCACTTCTCAATGTTTCAATGAGGATTTCTGGTGGTGGTTTTTTTTTGTTGTTGTTGTTTTTTCCCCTGGAGATTTTATGTAGAACACAAAGTTAAAAGTTGGTTAAATTTAGCAGAAAAAACTCCAATGCAACTCAGCTATGCAGTGGAATAGTGCACAACAGTCACTGAGGTCTTCAGTTACATGCAGCTGGAACTTCCCTGGCATTTGGTGGTGGCAGGATGTATTGATGTGAAAAGAGACTGACTTTTCAATGGCAAGAGAGAACAGGGGGTAGACAGAGGTAGGACAAAAATGAAAGAGGCGGATCAGAGATCTGCTGAATATTCAAATAAAAATACTGAAGACACTGAAGGCGTACAGAATTACCACTAGGAAATAAATGGGAGGCAGTGGTACTTAGTTGGCATAATTTCCAGTAGATGAACTGTTACGTTAAAAAAGAAAGCATGTTAACGAAGGTAAGTATGAACAAAACAAGTGAATGAAAGCCAGGGACTCCTGAGGTGATGTTTCTCTTTGTGATCTGTGTGATACACCTAGGAATCTCTGTTTTTACAGAGATTTACTTCTACTTTGTGAAGTATGCAAGTTAAAAACTGAGAAATACAGGATGCAGCTAAGCTGCTTAAAGTAAGAGGACTGTATGTCTTGTAACAATATCTTTAATTGCTCTTGTTGTTTCAAAGAAGGATTCAGGAGATTTTTTAAACGTGTCAGGGTAAAGAAAGAGCAAGAAGTATAAGAAGCTACATATTGATTCTACTGATGTCTAATCCTTGAAGTCTTAACTTTGGTCTTCTAAGTGCAAATTGGAAAAATGTGAATTCAGGTACTTTTTGCTTTGTTTTACAGTTAATCAGGGTTTAAGAAACGCAGCACTGGAAGACTGTGCTTTATGTCAAGAAAGTATATCATCCTCAGAACTTGCAGCAAAAGCCAGAGATGGGGACTTCGAAGGTACTTTCTTTTTTCTGAGAATTAAAATGAGACAATACTGACATTAAAAAAAAAAATAAAAAAATCAATGTTGAAATGGAAAACAAAAACTAAAACAAAAAACTCTTTTTAAGTGTGGGTCTGGGAAGGGAATATAAAACGTCATTATATGGGTTAGAGGCAAAGTGAGATGATAAACTGTATATGTATGTCTTAGAATTTTTTCTAACTTCCTCATGAAACTCTGTGATCTACAAATTGTCATAGCCATTATGACTGCTTCTGTATCAGTGAAAGAAAGTTCTCCATAGCAAAGACTTTAATACGGCAGGTGACACAACATGTGACAGCTCTCAGACAGCTGTGTAAGGTGCACTGCTGTAAGTAAGGTGGTGCAGCCAAATCTGAAGGCAGCTCTTATGTCCTTAGCTAGATGTGGAGGTTCTCCTTTTTTTCCCCAGAAGAAATATTTTTCATATTTTATACACATCTGGGTCTGAGGAAAATGATCAAAATTTACGGTTCCTGTTTTCATACTCTTCACCATATTACTTCAAAGTAAGGAAAAGACAGTTCTAGTAAATCTTCTGAGGGTACTTAAATCTCACTGATTGTAAGGGTAAGAGTGAAGGGAAGTGCATAATAACTGTGAAAGTTTGAGTCAGGATTCAAGCATTCTGAGAGCTCAGAAGTTTCTAGTTTGTGTTTTGAATCTGAGCTGCAGGAGTGCTTAGGAGTCAGTTACGGACTGCAGCCTTAGTATAGTAAACAATGTATAAAAAATGGATTGAAAGAAATCAAAGCACTTGCAGTCAAAAAATAAGAGAAAATAAATAGATGTATGAGATGGAGCAAACAAGAAAGCAGCTGCCTTTGATTGTCAGGGCTGAATGGTGATTTCATCACTCCAGGAGCTCTGTTATTGGAGAGGTGTTGTCTCTGGTCAGGTGAAAAACACTAGACAACCAGAAACTGTGAAGCTGTATTTAAACTTTCCTGAAGTTTAGGTGTGCAGTAACTTTGCTGTGCTTTGTTCTGTTGTTGTCCATTTGCCCATGTACATCTTTGATCTTCCAGTCAGTCTTTGAATCCAGGATGATATGAGTGATAAGCAACATATATCTCAGCTTATATACAGAAGGGGATGACCAGCAGTCAAGAAATGTTAGTTCATGTCTTTTGTAATAAAGATCAGAAATTGCAGGAGAAAAACAGCCTTAAAGATTAGATTTGAAAGAAATGCTATGTATTTATAAGTTGTTTTGTGCTTATATAAAACTCATGGATAGCTTGCTAACCCTTCTTCTGAAGCTACAGGCTAAAGGATTTCAAATCTAATCTATTTATTTAGAGCTGCAGGGCTAATTTATGTAAAATGTACTGTGGAAAAATTATCTCTTCTGGAGGAAGATGATTTGGGGGCAGATAAAGTAAAGAACTATTCAGAATAATTTTAATTGATTTTTCTATTGTGCCATAATTGAGAATGTGACAGAAGGCACAGTGAAGAACAAATCTTTAAGCAAAATATCTATCTGCCATATACAGGCTGAAGTGGAAAAGAATGCAAGAGATGATTCACTCCCTACCATTTTGGTTCATTTTCTTTTGTTTTGAATCGATGCCTGATGCTGTCAGTGTATTTGACTTCCAGAACTGAAAGCAAGTTTTTCTGAACTGCAGGGTGCTGAATAACCTGCTCGCGGTGGATGTATATTTCCTCAAAGCAAATTCACTTCCCTTCCATGGCATGTTATTCAGCTTTTAAGGCTTTTAGCTTATCATGATAAGGTTTTGTGTATGGAGAAGCACAGCTTCTGAACTGAGATGCTGTTTATTGGAACAGAGAACATGAGTCATGGTGCCTAGGCGATGTTATGATTGGCTGTCTTCGAGTGTGGTAAGGGGGAATCTTTGATGATCCCAGTAGTCCCAGTTACGTACCAGGAGCTCCAATAGCCCCTGCAGCACACAGGCAGTGTAAATCAGGTGTGTCCCTGCCCTATAAGAGTGATAAAACCCACCCTGTAGTTTCACCTACAGAGGAACAGATCACTGCCAGCAACTTTGTTTGGAAATAGCATGTGTTTCATGTATGTCTGTGGGACAGAAGCAGAGCCTTGTGGGATAATCCAAGCCCCTTTTGAATAAGTAAATTTGGATTTCAGAATCAGCTTGGCTGTCTCGGCACCATGTTTTGCCATGTTGGCACCTTCCTTGAGTGGGCCCATACTCTTACAGTTACTCTGCTTTTGATACCTGTCCTTGTTCACCAGGAAGGCTTGGGTGAGTCTGAATCCATGTCCTTGCAGCATTCCCTAGGAGTCTTGCTTGGCTGGTGTGTAAATGCTTATGCTATAAATAGCTGCTTGTACAAACCAGTACAGCTACTCTGTGTAAACTAACTTCTTCAGTCTGCTTTGTGATTTAGCTTTCAGATGGGCTAATGGGCAGAACTTTATCAGAAAGAGGCACATATCACAATAACAGAATCACAGAATGATTGAGTTTGACAGGGACCTCAGGGTCCCTCTGGTCCCACCTCTGCCCCAGGAGGGCCGCCGCGAGCAGGGTGCCCAGCCCTGTCCAGGCTGCTTTTGGAGATCCCCAAGGAAGAGAACCTGTATTGTCTTTGAGTCTCTGTGCTAGAGCTCCATCACTCACATAATAAATGTTTCTTGATGTTTAGATGGAACCTCCTGTGTTTCAGCTTGTGCCTATTACTTCCTTTCCTGGTGTGGGGCACAACCGACAAGAGCCTGGCTCGATCTTTTTTGCAGCCTCCCTTGAGTTATTTGTGGACATTGGCAAGATTCCCCATGAGCCTCCTCTTCTCCAGGCTGAGCAGCCCCAGCTCTCTCAGCCTCTTCTCATAAAGAGAGGTGCTTCAGTCCCTTCATCATCTTGGTGACCCTCCACTGGACTATTTCCAGTATGGCCAGATCCTTCTTATACTGGAGGGCATTACGGAATGATAGAGGGTGCAGGGGAGCATGGAGATGAGCTCTGACTTCCAAACCAGAACAAACCAAGATCTACAAAAAGGGGCATCTGAAGTGGATAGTTTTCTTGCATTTGTGGAAACAGTTAGAAACATCCATCTTGTCCCCTTTCCAGCACATTCCAGGCTTCTATCCTTTCAGGCACAGGTCACAAGGTGTCATTGTTGGCAAAGCTCTGCAGATTTGTATCTACTACCTATCACTGAGATACTTAGTGATAGCTAATGGGATACAATCTTTGCTGTCTCTAAGGCATCCTGCTTGAGATGGATAATTGCAGCAGTATTTTAACCTCAGCAGATACCTGCTTTCCTCCCCACCTTGTAACACCTCCTCACCTATATAATTGTTGCAGGTCACTGTGAAAGCAATAACCCCTGACATTGTGCTGGGTGATGTTTGGATACATGTGAAGTTGTCTGGTTGTTTGGACAACCTTTGCTGCGTTAACAGTGTTCCTTATTTGTTGCAGCAAGCCTGTTGGCTGCATCCTTCAGACTAAAGCTGGGCCGTAGGCCGCCAACAGGAATACACTGCAGTTGTCATGTAAATGGGTTCAGTGCAAAGTCTGTAATCATTGCACCAATCTATTGACACCATTGCACCAAAATTAATTATATCCATTTTTTTTTTTACATCATTTCTACACCTAAAATCCTAATGATTTCAGCAGAAAGTGAAGCAATTTAAAGCAGATGAGCATGTAGGTAAGCTCCTCCCTTCTACCATCATGGCAGAATATAAGTATGGATGAAACTGAGAAAGTCCAGCAAGCTACCTGCCAGGAAAGCTCTTTCCAACTATCAAATAAAACTCTCTTACCACAAGTACCAAATGCTTAAGATTGTATTCAAACAATGTTAATTAATAATAAACCAAGCCTAGCAACCCAAACAAAAAATGAAGGTTCCAGCCTCTACTCAGATTATAAAAACAAATCAGTTGTTTTTGTCAGATTTCTCATTCTTACTCTATATAAAACCCACCCTGGTCTGGGTCATAAAACAAATATGAATGCATATTATGAGCCAACTGACACTGGCAAAAGTATAAGAATTGGATCCTGTGACCTCCTGAAGGCTGAAATACAATATACTACAGATCAGTTGGCATCCCAAAACAAAAGCATTTTCATTTTCAAAAGTCCAGATGAGCCTGTGGTGTATATATTCATCTTTGCTTTCCTAATGCTCTAGCAGGTTTTTTTGGGTTTTTTTTTTGAGGAAGCATATTTATTTATAATTTATAGTTGTAAAAAGCATTCTGTTTTTTAAAGAGAGAATGCAATATATTTTCTTAGAATATAAGATGAATTCATGCAATATTCCATAAATGAGTTTTTAATGTAATAAAATGTGCCCCGACCATATGATGGAGAAGGTGGCCAGTGGGTACAAAGTCCGTTGTACAAACACAGAGCAAATGGTAGTGGCAGCTGCTCAGAAACAAGCAGGTTGGGTTCCTTGCTAATAGAAAGAACACGAGGGTGCTTGTTCTGAAGTGATAACAGAAGGGCTGTGTGTCCTGGGGCCTTTTGTGGTACTGCCTTTATCCCTGTGCCAGTGGTGACCTTGCAGCCAGCACAGGGAGAAGGTTATTGGGAAGTTCCTAAGCTCTGGTGTGAGTCCAGCCAGTCAGATAATAAACTGACCAAGGCATTTGGGACTGGGAGTGAGCAACATGAGTCATATAGGGATTAAAGCAAACATTTGTATTTGAAAATAGAAGAAAATTACTTTTCAGTTAACCTACTTTAAGCGTATCCCAACTAGGTCAGGGCTATGTTGCTCCCAGAGACCTAATTTGAAACATAGAAATGTGATATCTTTATGCAGTTTGTGTGTCTGGGATCTTGATTCCAGTCCCAATACAACATTTACTTTGCATTTGCCAGAAGTTCCCTGTATATACACAGTAACTTCTCTTCTTTGTTTTGATAAGGATTTGTGTGTATTCCTTTATTTATCAGTAGATAAATGTGATGAAACTTAAGTCCCTGCTCTCCCTGAGGAAAGGTGAACATTTTAATGCGTCAATGTCATGAAGTTACAGGCAAGCTAACAAAGCAGGTTGTGTTCCTGTTCTAGGAATAAGCATGAGACATTCAGAAATGAAAAGGTTTTCTCAGGGAAAACCAGAAAGCATTACAAAGCTGTTTGTTCTCCAGGAAAATACTTACTGTAGCATCCCACTGCTCTCTGCAGCCATACATTCATTTTCACTCCCTGTTCCTCTCCTTTTTATACAGAACTGCCCTGCTCACTGCCACCTGCTTGTAACTCCAGCCACAATCCATGTGCTGTGCCTGCCAGTACAAATAACTGCTTGTGCCAAATGGTGTTAGCATCTGTTTGCTGCACAACAGCACGGTCTTACTCCTCGATCCCTTCCCATCCCATAGCTTTCCAGCCCACCCACTTCTGTCTGCTCGCAGCTCCTTGCTGCTCTCCAACCAGCAGCACTAGCACAGTTCAGTAATTTATGGTCCCGAAGCTTGAGCTCTTGTTCATGTTGCCGTATGGAGTCACAGAGTCAAGAAAACCTGCCCATGCTACTGTGTGTGCAGAACCTAATCACCACCAGCCCAGAATTAGCTGTCAACCCTAGCTGAATGCTTCCATTTTTCTTTTGTCCTCTGCATGCCTGTGGCTACGCTATTATTTATATTGATGGCCAGCACCACTTGCTAAATGAAAGAAGTTCAATTGTTGCACAGTTCAGTGGCCAAACAAGTTCTGTCCATATAACTTCTCACTTTTTCCTTTTTTAGCAGCTCTGCTTCCATTGCACAAGAGAAGAATTCAGCATAAAGTTTTCCAAAATGAGGCACTGTTTTATAATCAGCTGAGCACACTCAATTATGCATGCAACACTGCGAGATTTCAATTGTACAGTTTTGAGGTAGCACTGCAGTAATTCAGTGTGACTTCTGTTTTAAAAACTTGCCCATGATCTCTTATCTTTTTGAATACGATCATTCTCTGTCAGCACAGTGTGGAACTTGAGACTTCATTGCAGAGGAGATAACACCCCATAACTACCGTACAGCACCAGCTCATTTGTCTCCACAGTGACATAATGGAGATTTCGGTTAGGTTTGAATTTTCTTTGCCCTCAAAATACACATTTAATGTTCTGCTGGCATGGGGTGTGTAGATCTACAGTGTCAACTTGATTCTAGTTTTTAGAACCTATGTCAAGAATGTCATTAGAGAAATACTTGCTCTAAATGTGTGTTATTATAATATGTAATTTTAAAATCACAATCTTTAGGCTTCAGAATATGTTTTATTCTCCGTTCTGAAGAGAAGACTAGATTAAAAGAAGAAAAAAAGAAAAAGAGGGGAGAGGGGCAAAGGGAGAACAGAACACTGGGAGAAATCCAGAAGATGGCTGTTCTAGTTGTTGGTAGCTGTTACTTAGCCCACGGAATGAGTTGCTGATCACACACCTGTCCAGAGCAGATACAGCATGTTGTGGTCAGGACTGCGTTCTATCAGAGCTCTGTAGGGACAAAGTGCCAAGCTGTGACCCCAGCTCCCTAGCTTTGTGCAGAGGTTCCATCCTAAGGACAGAGCTGCTCTCGAAGCTAATCAGCCTGTACCTCTGTTTTCTCCCTCACTTCCCCCCACCCCAATTTTCATCAAATAATATTCTTGAAGCAGAAAATTATTTTAATTGAAAAATTTCAAGCCAGCTGTAATCAACACAGAATCTACTGAGCAAGGGAAAAATTACTGTGGTACAATTGCCTCCAAGGAATCTTACATAAAAGTTGGAGTCTACCCAGAATGACATTTGGAAAACTGAATGTCGTAAGGGACAAAAAGGTTCGTTTCACCGTGGTAGTTGAAGTGAGAGGTGAAGTCATGTCACCCTAATTCTCCGCTTTCTGTACTTAAAACTGAGTTTACCATGGTCCACAATTCCTGCATTCATAAAGAGAACTGCAGCAAGGCAGCCTGACCTTTCTTGCAGCTGCGAGGATAATGCACATTGATGGCTGCAGAGGTGCGACTTCCACAGGCTGCTGGGACAGCCCTCCTAAGGATGGTCAGTAAATGTGTACTCGGGGTTATGCGTGATGTGCTCTAAAGTCTATTATGCATCTATCCAAGAGGAACTTCCATTTGGAGTTCTGCATGAGGGATATTTGGTAAAAACAAGATGAGGGATCCTCTGAGCTGTCAGGCACCGTGGTGAGCTTAGGGCTCAGCAGGGAGTCAGGGTGTGCTTGCTTTCTAATGTGTTTGTTTTCTTTCAGTCTACAAATTTGCTAGATGAAGGCAATTTGCAGGCTCCAACAGCTCTGGGAATATTTTCTCCCCACCTCGCCCAGTCTCTTGTGTCTCAGTGCCACAGTGCACTTGTGCTTTCTGTAAGAGCTCAGTGTCACTTCCGAGCTCTATGGTGTCAGAACTTGGATTTGGACAGTATATGCTCATAGAGAATCAGGTTCAGTTTTTAATTCTGATCTTTCAGTCTTCAGGGTTGCTGTTGCCAAAGAGCACTGAGCTCTCACTGAGGCATACACTGCAGTGCATCCTGATGCTGCTTCAGTCAGCGCTGCTGATGGATCCAGGTGCAGGCTCTCTTAGCCTGCTTTGAGGCACAGATGTTACCCTTCTTTTGGTCAGGTTACATAGGGCTACAGCAGTTTTGTAGCAGGCATTTAAGCAAAATCAATTCACGTGTGCTTTTTGACATTGTTTCTAGTGTCTGAATTTTGTCGTGATTGTGCTTTTCTTCTTAAAGTTCCACTGCTTTGGATTTATGTGAGGTTTTAACTTCTGTAGCATAGAATGAACTTTAGCTACTGAGGTTGCAGAGGCATGTAAAGGTGAATTCTAAAAGCTACAGTGTAAAATGAAACAAAGGACTATAAAGTTTCTCACTTTACTGGCTGTCATAATGAAAGACTTGTGAATAGTTTGGAGTTGGAAATGCTGTTTCTCTTTTTCTTTAAATGTCTTTTTTTAGTTTTCACACCATTTCATTTCGTCTTGAGTTGTCTTTTTCCTTTCTCTAAACTTACTCTTCTTCATTAGAATACTCATTTCACTTCTTTTCTCTGCCTTTTTCCTGTACGTGCTTTTCATGTTTTCTTCTAAAATTCATTTCTCTACTCTGTCTCGTTAATCCCTTCCCTCCCTTCCTCCTCCTCTTTGATGTTTCTGCGTGGTCTTTAGCTGTTTCCCAACAGATTTCTTAGCTCTTATTGCCTGATAAAGCAGAGGGCCAATTAGCCCACAGGCGAACCTTTCCTCCATGCCTGCTGCAAGTCCCCGAAGCACAGGCAGGCAGGGCTTCCGAGACTGGATGCTTCCATCTGCTGCTGTGTGCAGAGCAGCAGAGCCTGAAGAAGGACTGTAATGGGAAAAGCCTTTGGGTGCAGTGCTGCTGCCCTGCTCCTAGCCTGTCTGCAGGATAATGCCAGAGGTTTAAGCTACTCACACTGAGGCTTCATACCCTCGTGAGGCTGCTCTTCTGAGAATATTTCCAAAACCTGTTCTATAAAAAGCCTGATGACTCAGTCCTTCATGTATGTAAGTCAGAAGGCTGCACCCAAGTTTGAGTGAGATAAAGCTTGAGACAGGACCTAGGGATGCGGGTCCCATCACCACTGGGGCTTGTGTGATCTTTCCCAGCCTCATCTTCTTGCGAGCGCCGGAAGGTCCGGGCTGGGCTTCATTCCTGAGCAAGGGCAGAACCTCAAAATGAAGCTTCTGCCTCTATCCACTGTAAGGAGTTTTTCTTTACATTGAATGGAAGTCACATATGGAAGCAAAAGCACAGGGCTGATGACCCCCAGAGGTTCCTATTTCACCATGGCATGAGTGTATGATTTGGGTGAGGCATTTCTCAGCTGATTTCTCCCCACACAGAGTGGTGACTGAAAGCAGACAATGCATGCATGGCGTTTTAAATGTTAAACGCCCTTATGTAACAAAGTGTTACTATTCGGGGTGTGCTGCAGTGCAGCTGACTTTGGTGCAAGGAGTTTGGGCATTAGGAGGGTGCTGGAGCCCAGAAGCAAAGGGGCACAGTGCTGGTTGCATGGCTGTAAGTACCTCAGTGTGCTGAGTCTCTGTCTGGGGGCAAGTGTCTCTGACTGCCCAGAGAGCAATGGGTGCCCCATCCCTGGAGGTGCTGAAGGCTGGGTTGGATCGGCCCTGGGCAGCCTGAGCTGGTGAGGGTAGCCAGCCCATGGCATTGGTTGGGACTGGGTGGGCTTTAAGGCTCCTTCCAACCCAAGCCATGCTACAACAACGTGTCCTTGGACTTGTTCTGCTGGTGCATTCATTCTGGAGAGGTGAGTAGGTCAAACTGAGACCAACTTGAAAGTAAAAGGTATTCCTCTAGTCTGGGAGAACTTGCTGTAGGGAGGGTTATAACTTTCTGTACACTGAGTGCCAGTGACATGTGATTTTTAATATTTTGTGTTATGCAATTATTAAAACAAAGTTTTCAGATGAATTCATCTGACAGTCAAGTAATTGTGTAACTATGGATTATGTGACTATTATGAGTTTATAAGGTCACTATTTACCAAAAAACTTCTGTTTCTGATATGTCTTTTTTGGTGATTTTCCCCTTTATGTAGCACTAGGGATAATTGAATCCATATAAGGTCACTTAAAACAACTTTTTCACCAGTGCATATCAAGGCCAGCAACAGAACAAAGCAAACAACCCAAAACCCAAACGGTTGGCTCCTACTGATAGGAAAGCTGCTTTCTGCTGATGAGCTCCAGAGTTACGTTAGCTTATAATGTCTGGGCTAATCATGATCTGGGGAAAGGAGGAGTTACGGGACAGGATGCTCCAGAAGCTTTGATTCATAATGCCCTGCTGCAACCTATACAAAAAGGATCTGTTTTTTGTGGCTTTTCCAATGGAAGTGATAGGAAGTTTTCAAAGTTGGCATCACAGACTGATTTCAGGGGTGAGTTTCACTGGATGAGTTATGTGCAGTAGCTGGGGAAGCTGCAGAGAGGAGAGGGAAATCGCTGACATCACTGCTTTGATTTAGCCGGGCAGTGCTGCTTCTCCCTGCTGCCACAGGAAGGCATGGCTTTTAAATGGGATTTTGTGACCTTACTTCCCCACAGAACACTTTGCGGTGAACTGCTCTGGTGTTCCCAGGGATGAGGTGAAGGCTGTTATGTGCAGTCCTCCACATCCTTCAGAATCTGAAGTTCTGTTCAGATGTTTTTCTGTCTGCTTTTTGAACATTTTCTGCATTGAGTTGTTTATCTTTCAGTTTTAATTTCACACGTGTTGCTATATGACAAAGACTGGTCAGTTACATTTGGCCGATGGATATAATGGAATGAGCTGGATTTTCATGTAATTATCTTCCTTCTGCCTGTAGATACTGTCCACTTGATCTCTGCATTAAGTGCACCGTATAGTTTGTTGTTTGATTATGCACTCCTTGGGGCAGGGATTTTGCTTGTCAGGTTTATAAATCAGCAGTCGCATGGGCCACATACTGTAAATAATGCTTGGAGGGAAGTTCCATATGGGTAAATACACCCAGCAGTTTGCGTTCCACTGTGCCCATGGATTCCTTGTGGGTAGAACTTGGCTTGCCCTTGATTAGACTTTTATTAACCTAATTAAGCAATCGGCTCCATCATTTCTACACTCATAATTTTAGTCTCCCAGAGGTCACGTCAGCCTGTCACTGGCAGAAGCAGCTCAACAGAAGCGAGCCCAATACTTTCTGCTTAGCCAAAAACAAATCATTTCACTGCTTGGCTTCTGTGAGAGGTTATAAAGCTCGCAGGAAAAATAAACAATCGAGACGTGCTGTTAGGGATAACGGTCGAGTTCTTTTTCTGGTGAGTCTTGTATGTGTGATTTTCAGTATTTGCTTCATTGCTGGTAAGGCAGCCAGCCAGAAAGAGTCCTGATAATTTACCAGCGAGTAACTGGGCTCTGAGCTCATTATCTGCTTGCCTAATGATAGGAAGAGCAGCCAGCTTCCTGCCAGAGTAGCTGAAGGGGCTGGGGATGGTCACAGCCCTCAGCATGCTTTGCTCGTCCTGGAGGTAACCGCCTCAGGGCAGCCCTCCCTGATTCCTCAGCTTACCCACCTGCCTGCTCACATAGTGCCTGGAGAGACCTAGATGAAAGCTGCTGTCTTTATGTTTTTATCCTTCCTGCTCCCTGGAGGACCCGGCGGTCGCATGTTTGGTGCTATTCCCTTTTGATTTATCTCCCCTTTTGTTGCCGTGCTTCTGACAGATCCTCCTGACTGGGTTCCAGATGAAGTCTGCAGTTACTGCACTGCCTGCAAGGCTCCATTCACAGTCATCCGCAGGAAGCACCACTGCAGGAGCTGTGGCAAGGTAATGACTCAGTCAGACGTGGGGGAACCTACTGAGAGCCACATGCTCTTGCCCAAGAATTTCAAGCGATGAGTGTTTGCGTTTGTTGACTGTTGAGCTACGTGGGATGGCTGCGGTGTGTAGGTGAAGTCAGCTTTTCCCCACTCCGTTCTCCAAGGAACTCAAGTGCAATCTCCTCTTGTTTTCCAGATCTTCTGTTCCCGCTGCTCCTCCCACTCTGCGCCATTACCTCGTTATGGTCAGATGAAGCCTGTCCGCGTTTGCACTCACTGTTACATGTTCCATGTCACTCCTTTCTATAGTGACAAAGCCGGTATCTGACATATTAAAGTACTGCTGTGTCCACTGGAGTCTGACACGGACCGATACGTTTGACCTAAGCCAAGAGTTAATGTGAAAGAGGGACCGGGTGAGGGTGTGTAAGCTTTGACATCCATTGTTATAAATTTTGTACAGACAGTTTTTACTGCGTTTCACTAAGCTGCTAAAGGGAAGGATGAAGCGTCTGTAGCTCTAAGGCTGCAGTACAGTCTTCCATAAATTTATAACATTAATGTTACGATGCCATATGCAGAACAAATGCACTGCGTGGAAAGAAATAGGGCTCAGAGAACCAAACAAGCGTTGCTGCTTATCTGTCATGCTAAGCACAGAGCAGGTGGTTAGCTAGTTCCTCACAGCAGAGCAGCCCCAGAGCTTGGACACAGAATGTGCTCAGTAACTCCAGCATGGCTGTGGGCATCAGCCCTCTCCCTCCCGTTGCGGTTTAACTTTCCCAGCACTAGGGGTTTTGTACCTATGAAAGGATTCATTAAAACAAAATACTTTGAATCCATCTTCAGTATTTCTAAAAGCAAAACTTTCTTTGAATCACGTAGAATTCACACTGGAGGTCCTGAGGCAGTACATTTCTGTTGCCTTTCACTTACTGAGCAGAGTAATAACTCCAAGTTGTCTTCTAAAAATTAAGATTTATGACTCCTAGTTGCATATTTTGAGACTTTGAATTGTTTATAATCAGCATCATTTATGCTAAATCCTGGTAACAGAGTTATAAGAAGGAGCTTTGATTTCTGTATCAGCACCTAAAACTTAATGAAACAAACTTCAGAGGAGATGATTACCAAATGCAGGAATTAATATCGAAATGCATACTTTTGGAAGAGCTTAGCAGCAGAATTCACGAATGATTTATCCCATGCAAGTTTTTAAAATGATTTTTAAAAGGCAAACTTGATGTATTGGAAAGGTCCTACAATGGTCAACCAGAGAAGGGTTCGTGTTGTCCACATTTGGCAGAGTAACCATGTAAAATACTGCATACTGCTACTTCACTCATGCTAACAAATTGGAAGACGTTTGTATTTGTTTGAAACACCAGGGATTCATTCCTGTTTCCACTTGGAGAGGAAAGAAGTAAGATTCACATGGATTCCTGCTATGATCTTGCATGAACTATTACAGTGAGAGCTCCCTGAGCACTGAGGTTTCAAAGCCGTCTGGACAAGCTTTGAGTTAGCCACATTAAAAGCAAGGCTCTGTGTGCTGTGGTTGCAGAGGAAGGGAGATCAAGAGCTCTTTGCTTATCCCCTTTCCTGACATGCAGTGTTACACGGTGTGTTTCAAAACGATAACTTCAAGAAAGAGATGAGGGAAGTTGTTTGCAGTGTCATGCTTAAGAACTCGTCATTCCAAGTGGCAAAGCAAAACAGGCTGGGGTGATTTTCTTTGGTTTTATTTTACCTTGTGGACGTTCCCTTCGTAACGTGGTTTTACATTAAGCGTTAACGAGCCATCGAAAGCTGTAACGGTTTGGCACTGCTGTCATTTTGAATCAGGTGAAGCAGCTTCACCTGGCTGATGTGTCACGCACAAGCTGTACGATGCTGTTTGTAGCCAAGGCCGGCTGTAAAGTGTTATCCTCACCTTGTTTATATTTTTCCTGTTGTTTTCCCTGAAATTCTTCCGACGGAATCCTCGAGTGGGAGAGTCAGCACTCAGCAGGGCTGCAGCAGCGCGGGGTGGGCGGGCGCGCGGTGCAAGCAATGGTACTTATTCAGGCTTAAATCTCAGGCTTCACATTGCAATGATTATTGCAGTTTTATTTTTAGAAAGAAAGAAAACAACAAATTTAATGCTTCTTTTATAGGATAAAAATACAAAAACTTCAGTTGTGTAATAAATATGCACAAAAAGTTGCTTCTGTGAGAAAAAAGATCTTATTTAATGGACTGGATATTTATTCAAGCTTGTTTTTATTTTGTAAATGCTGTAATTCAGAATCATTTCCATAAATATGATATTTAAAGATCTCAGACACTATAGTTTCTTATGTATATACAGACTCCTATTTCTCTTACTGAAAAGCACAATGACTATATCAATACTAATATACATTTGCCTCAAGGAAGACTTTCATCTTGTAATCTCTTCAGATAATTAAAATGTCAGGACTTTCTACTTCCCTGTGCTGGATTGCTCTTTCATTTCTGGGTCTGTTGGCAAGCAGTGACAGCTGCCAGACTGTCGAGGAAACTGCCCTTAATTATTTCTCACTTTGCCCGCTTTAGAAATACCATGAAGGAAAGGAGCTGATGCAGAGGGGTGGTGGTGCCAGCACCAGCCTGTCCGCCTGCCTGATGGAACTGCACTGGGTTTGGGATTCTTTTCTTTTCCCATAGGATTCAGTGCAGGGCTTTGGGATGCCATTTCACTGGAGAAATGTTACACCTCTGTGTTGTTGGGATGTTTGCTTCAGTGCTGCAACAGCAGGAGAAATGAATGGGATGTCTGCACGCAGGCTTAGGATTGCAGTTGAATTAATGTGTATAGTATTTATGGGCAAATAATGCAGCCTTAAGGTTTTTATAAATAAGTGAAGAGTAGAGCTTCATCCCAAAGTGGTGCCTTCATGAAATTTGCGTTGCTGCGATACTTGTCAGAAGAAAAGCCCCAGCACTGTGTTGCACTGTGGTTTTCCCTTCCTGTTGGGGTGCTACGTAGGCAGAGATACAAGATAAGGTGTGAGCGATGTGGCAGCCATTCACCTGGTGGCTGCCCTGGTCATGAGAGGAGCTTTGGTGGAGAGCCTCTGCCTTCTGTCAAGGAGATCAAGGACTGAAGAGGTCACAGGGCGGTGCAGGGAGGAGGGAGCTGAGTGGAAGCGATGGGCAAGGGAAAGGGGAAAGAGAAGTGTGTGCCTATGTGCGTTGGCTGATCTGGGGGGAGAAGGATCAAAGCTGGGGTGCGTGCATAGTGGGGAACACAAAGCGTTGGCTGTAGGAGTGGTGGGGCCAGAGGACGTGGCTATAGGGATTCAGAACACGGCCCCACTACACCTGTTCCTGGAGCGGGAGGAAAGCAGCAGCGCTCTCAGTGCCTCGTCCCCAGCTGAACCCGCTGTCGGTTTATGCAAAGTCAAAGCTGCTGGGGCTGCATCCTCCCGTTGCCGTGGCAACCCCGATAGCATCTCATCAGCGGGCGCCAGGACTGCAGCGCTCCATCCCCGCACAGGCTGCAGCTTTCTGCTTCGTCAGAGGGATTGCGATGGCTCCGGCGTCCTCATTTGTGCTGGAGATCACAGTGCTTGCTGTCAACCTTTTTCTGATAATGCCTTACTGAATTGTATTGTGCTGTATTTATTATGCTTGTCTGGAAGAGCTCTCCTCAATGGACACCCTTTAGAGTATTTTAGGATCCTTCAGCATTTTCCCTTCTCTTCTTCACCCTTCCCCCATGCTGCCATCCACTTTCCCTTTCCTGCTGCATGGGAAGCAGACCCCTCCTGCCGCAGCCTCGCAGCAAAGAGCAGAGGCCGCATTTAACAGCTCAGCAGCTTTTAGCTCCATGGCTTCCCCCCAGATTCCCAGGCACGGGCTCATTTCAAACCTCTAATTGGTGTCCTTGGCCCTGCAAGAGCATCCCGTGCTCAAGCCCTTCCTGATGTCCTGCAGTGCTCCAGGTCCTACAGTGCCACTTGGCTTTGCAGAAGGAGAAAGGACAGATCTTTGGTCTGAGGTTTTTATAGCTGTTGGGGTAATAGATGTTATAGAGACTGTTATTTTGTATCTGGCTTTCTCTCCCATGGTTTCAAACCAAGAAATGGCAAAGCATTGAGCTGGAAGGATGAAGCGAAGACTTGTTACAGCAAATCTGGAAATGCAGAGGTAATGCTTTAATGAAATAATTGGTCTGAAAATAAGCTGTAACTGCAGGTACCGAGGCCATGCTTGTGCACAGAACAAACCAGGCAATTAGTGCTTCATGAGCTCATTTCTTGTGCTTGCTAACCATGAAAGCTCTGAAGTCTGAGGCGTGGGCCCAGATGTTCCCTTCTGTTTCACTCAGCTGTGTGAAGTTGATGCTTTTTGCATGGTATTTCTCTGCACATCACCACCACAGGGTTGGTGTTGGGCATCTGACTGAGCTGGTCTGCAGGAAAGACCATGGGATGCACCCATGGGTGCCAGGACTTGGGGCTGCTGCCATCCCCTCCTTTGCACAGGCTGAGGAGAAGTACAGAGATTTTATTTCCTGAGCGTAACCATTGCCAAGCATTTATACCACCTGAATGTACACTAAGTGTGTGTGTTGTTTCACAAAGTCTTATTTACATATATTTACAGTTTTCCATAGTACTTTACAGGGCAGTGAAATGTTGCTGCCACAACTTTTTTATTCTCTGAGTTAATAATAAAAAAAAAAGAAAGAAAACTGCAGTAGGGGAGGGTGTTTGAGGTGACTACTTTCTACGTGGTATTTCAGCAGTGCCCAGCTTTCAGGCTCTTCCTGGAATTAGGCTGTGGTACTGCTGAGCTAGTCAGCATGGGGGAAGGTGCTTTGAAGAAACAGCCCTGAGCAGAATTATCACTGAGAAGTGCTGTGAGGACCTCCCATAGGGCGTGCTATGCTTGGAGAGCTGCGGGTGCCCCATTCCTGGAGGTGCTCAAGGCTGGGTTGGATGGGCAGCCTGAGTGGGTGGGGGGTACCCAGTCCACCGTGGGGGGTTGGGATTGGGTGGACTGTAAGGTCCCTTCCAACCCAATCTGTTCTGTGATTGGAGGGCAAGGTGTGTGAGGAGCAGCTGCGGCCCTTCGTTTTGTTCAGCCCAGAGCAGAGGGGGCTGGGCAGAGGCCTCATGGCAGATGACTAGTGACGGAATGAGACATAATGGCTTTAAGTCGCACCTGGGGAGGTTCAGGTTGGTTATTAGGGAAAATTTATTCAAAAGAGTAATCAGGCATTAGTGTGGGCTGCCCATGGAGGTGGTTGAGACATTGTCCCTGGAGGTGTTCAAGAAACACATAGATGTGGTGCTGAGGGACATGGTTAGTGGGCATGGGGAGGATGGGTCAACAGTTGGATTAGGTGACCTTACAGGTCTTTCCAACATTAACGATTTCACAACAGGGGGCAGGCTGAGAGAGTTAGGGCTCTTCAGCCTTTAGAAGCCTCTGGAGGTACATTATAGCGCCCTTCTAGTACCTGAAGAGTGCTTACAGGAAAGCTGGGGAAGGACTTTTTATAAGGGCAGGTAGTGACAGGACAAGGGGAAATGGCTTTAAAATGGAAGAGGGTAGATTTAGATGAGATATTAGAAAGAAATTCTTTACTCTGAGGGTGGTGAGACACTGGAACAGGTTGCCCAGTGAGGCTGTGGATGCCCTCTCCCTGTAGGAGTTCAAGGCCAGGCTGGATGGGGCTGTGAGCAACGTGGTCTAGAGGGAGGTGCCCTCCCCCCGCCCCGCAGGGGGGTTGGAACTAGATGTACTTAAAGGTCCCTTCAAACCCCAAACCATTCTATGGTTCTATCATTCTCAGCGCCTTCTCTTCCCATGCCACTCTGAGACTGGTCCTGTGCCAGGGCTGGAGTCATACTGGTGTATGGCTGCAGACAGCAGGGAAGAAATATATAACACAGATCAAACACAGTGGAGGACGAGGCTGGGGAAAAGTGTGCTGCTGTCTGAGAATCCAGGGTCTAAAGGAAGGGAGGGAAAGTCTGGAACTGCAAAGCTCTCACTGTGGCAGTTGCCATCAGCAGGAAAGCAGGGAGGATAACCCTGTCGGGGAGCAGGGCATAGATCAAAGCAGCTGCACCTGCCCAAACGTTACTGTGACGCACAGAAGAAGACACGTAAATGCCATACTTCAGTCTTCTCAGTACACTGAGATGGTGAAGTTCCCAGGCTCTGATGCTTAAGCTGCCCTTTGAAGCTTAACCTTTCCCCACAGCCTGAGTTCCTCTTGCCTGGAAAGGCCCCTTTTACTCTGTGCCTATCACTGGGACTCTTCTCTAGAGATGTGAGGAAGAGCATGTGTAGAAAACATCTAAGCCACTCCAAAAGCCACTCTGTATAAATAGGTGCCTGTGGTGGCTTTGGTCTTCAGCTCAAAAATGTCAGTTTCTCCTTAAAGAGGTTGGTGTGCCATAGGCTCCATGCTCTTTGGCAGGCTGCCCTCATCCTAAAAGCAGACTCTGGCCTTCGTTTCGTTTGTTAAAAATCTCCAGTCCTGCTGCACAGGTCAAGGTCAACTTCTGAAGAATCAATTCTGCTTTCATTTCCATCGCTTCCTTTGGGTCTGTAGGGGCAGCTTTGTCTCAGTTGTTATTCCCTGACATCTTGAGGATGCTCAGCACATGAGGGGATATAGCAGTGGCTCTCTGTTGCAGACTGAAGCACCTGAGGAAACCTGGAATATGTTCCTGGTGACTGGGCTGGGAAGAAGAGAGCAATGCGGGGCTGCAGGACATCAGCAGCACTGCAGTGCAATAGCTGCGGTCTGGGGGTCTCAGCATTGATATCTTCTCCGGCTAAGTGTAGCACAGAATGAGCGGTTTGTTTTGCTCAGACGGTAACAATGCAGTGAATTACATTTGGAAGTGGCTGACCGCCTGTCTGCTCAGAGGAGCATCCCAGACACATGTCCGTGCATCCTACATTGCATAACCACATGGAAGACATCTCCTACCTCCCTGCCTCTCTGATCATCCTCTTCCCATGCCCCTGTCCCACAGTGCTGGACCTGATATCCTGCTGCTGTCCCCTTACTCCCAGCAGCCAACTGGGTTTGTTTCTGCTTTTTGCTTTTTTTTTTTACTGGGGACCCTGAGTATCGGTAAGACCTGGTGCAGTATCCCAGGGTCATCTTCCAACAAAACGAACATTTCATACTGAAAATGCAGCACAGCTGTCTGTGCCAAGTCTTTTGGCCAAATCACAGTTTCTCGTCCTTTAATGGACCAGCAGCTGGGGTGGCAATAGGCAGTGCTCTCACAGCACTCCTGCTCTACCTGCTGCCACAGCACCGCACCGTGCAATTGCACTTTTAGGTCAAGTGCTCAGAGGTAGCATGGGAACTGATGGTGAGCACTGAGTGCTCCTGTTCTCTGCTTAGCATTCGCACAGCGGCACTGCTCCAACACAAAGCACAGTGTTTGGGTTGGATGCAGGTGGTTTGGTCCTCCCAAAGCTTTCCCATCGCAGATGTTATCGGAGGTCCCACTGTCCTCAGGAGGCTCTCACCAGCCTGGCCCAAGCATGGCAGTGGGATAAAAGCAGCAAATCTCACTGCCACTTCCAACCCCCCCAAGACAAAACGCAGCCCATTCTCATCCCCTCTCCCATTCCTGCTGCGACCGTCCTGGCCCCCAGTGCCTGCTCCAGGGCTGGAAATGGCTGGTTGTCCCTATAAATAGAAGCTGGTGACGGAGCATGGCACAGCAGCATAGGGCTGGTGTGACACCATGTGGCAGCCGCAGAGGTTGTTGAGACTGAAAGAATGAGAATTCTTGAGGAAAAAAAAGGCTTTTCGTGGCCTCCTGTGCCTCTTGTTTGTTAATTGGTGTTGGCAAGCACTCACAAACCAGAGAACTGAGCTGGGAGCAGAGCCAGGCTGCTTCCCAGCCCCAGTCCCACACTGAAAGACCTTGGTCCATCCCCTTTGCTTGGAAGTCTCCCCAGGCCCCGACTTACAGCCTCCCCGTGGGTTTGCAAACTTGCAGAATGTTTTTTTTCTTTTTTTTTCCTTCAGAGATGACTTCTCCTTGCCAAGAAGGTTTTAATAACTCACCATGAAATTTATAGCGTTTAAATTTAAACCACACGTGGGAAAGCTTAGCTGTAACAGTTTAATCCAATTTAACCTTGAGCGATCCGTTCTGCAGCACTCCGGCAGACAGTTCACACCGCAAGTGGAATGCATCTGTGGCACAGCAGGCTGCGGCTGTCCAACCAGGCCTGTGTCCTTCCTATGGGCAGAGGAGCAGGGCTGCACAGCTATGTCCCCTTGACCAGACATCAGATGTTTTCACCTTTCTGCTGTGCTCTCCATGTGAAATATCAAGTACCCGACATAGGTTGCAACCGGGGCATACCCCAGAGGAGGCTGAGGTGAGCCTAGTGCTTATGTTTTCCTCTCTGCCTTAAGCATACCTTTTCCAGACCCCAGTCCCATGCCCACTCCTTCCCCATTCCCACCACTGAGTGAGGCACATTTCGTGGTGGAGTCCCAGGAGTCCCCCTTGTTCAAGAACCATGCAGATGTGGCTCTGAGGGATGTGTTTAGTGGACATGGTGGGATGGGTTGGGGTTGGAATAAATGATGTTAGAGGTCTTCTCCAACCTTAATGATTCTATGACTCCCCAGGGAAGACATCCCTGACACCCTTACAGGAGAGGAGGTGGGAAAGTCTTATTGCCAAATAAATGCCATAGGATAGGAATATATGTTGAGATACATTACAGCACAAAGAAAAGATCTGGGCTGCTTCTGGGCACTGCTGCACACTTAATGATGCTTAAAGGGTATTTTAAGTGTCTCTTGGCAGCCAGCAGAGCACTCAGGTCTGTGTCATTGATGAAGCAAAGCAACATGTACAAAACTCTGATGACTATCTGCACATATGCTGAATAAATGGTCCCCTGATCTTGGTAGAGCCTCAGAGTTCTCCACAGCCAGAAACTACACCATGGCATAAAACTCAGCTATGAGATTGAAGTTGTGTCCCTCTGAACGCGATGCCCAGGGGACCACCATCACCATTGAAGAACTCCTTGGAGATCCCCAGAAGTCACCTGCACTAGGTCCTGGTCAGCCTGCTGTAGGTGGCCCAATCTGAGCAGGAGTTGGACAAGATGGACCCAGAGGTCACTTCCAATCCCAATCATTCTATGATTCTGTCACCTCTAAAATAACGTGAGCTTTGCAGCCATCCACCATTAGAGGGAGTCAGCTGCACGTATCCCAGTTCTGCTGCTGAGTGGTCCAACATGGGGTGATGAGCTGAGCTGGGAGAACACTGAGGAATTGGGCTTCCCTGCCTTGTGATGGGTTTGTGTGCCTGCCTGTGTGCTCACCTAAGCAGCTCCACTGGAGATCAGAAGCCTCTCTATAAAGGAAACAGATACTCACTATTGTGTCTCAAGGAAACTAAAGCAGCAGTTGTGCTGATCAGCTCCTCTCTTGTCCAAAATGTAAACGTTAAATCCCTTGGTTCACAGAAACACAATGGTTACAAACCATCATTAGCAAAACTTCGGCAAGTAAGTGCTAAAAGTTTTATTTCTATTGACCTGTTTTGTCTTTTGTAGTGAAGTCAGATTTATAACAACACTTTTTTTAAGAGTTGAGACTTGAAATAACAAATGTGCATTTGTAGCCCAAGCAGGACATAGAATTGGCAAGGGTGTAAAATCATTGCTCTCGTGTGGATTCTCCAGCCTCATGGAGGATGCACTGGCTGCATACACAGGTGTGTCAGTGGCTTAAACCTGGGAAGGCCGAGTATCTTGCATGCTGCTTGGCTAAGGCAAGAAAAGTCAATGCTAAACAGATGCAATTCTGAATTGCTTCTATATATTGCATATATACATAGCAGTTGTGGTTGTTAACAGGAATCGCGCAGTTTAGCTTTCTGCAGCAGTCCATAGGATGCTGTGCCAGGTGGAAACAGGAGATCCCATGACCTTCTGAGATGGCCAGGTGGAGAATCATAGAATAATAGAATGGCCTGGGTTGAAAAGGACCACAGTGATCATCTAGTTCCAACCCCCCTGCTATGTGCCAACCACCAGACCAGGCTGCCCAGAGCCACATCCAGCCTCGCCCTGAATGCCTCCAGGGATGGGGCATCCACAACCTCCTTGGGCAACCTGTTCCAGTGTGTCACCACCCTCTGTGTGAAAAACTTCCTCCTAATATCTAACCTAAACCTCCCCTGTCTCAGTTTAAAACCATTCCCCCTTGTCCTATCACTATCCACCCTCGTAAACAGCCATTCCCCTTCCTGTTTATATGCTCCCTTCAAGTACTGGAAGGCTGCAATGAGGTCTCCCCGGAGCCTTCTCTTCTCCAAGCTGAACAATCCCAGTTCCCTCAACCTTTCCTCGTAGGAGAGGTGCTCCAGCCCTCTGATCATCTTTGTGGCCCTCCTCTGGATTTGCTCTAAGAGCTCCACGTCCTTCCAGTAGTGGGGGCCCCAGGCCTGGACGCAGTACTCCAGATGGGGCCTCACAAGAGCTGAGTAGAGGGGGACAATCACCTCCCTCTCCCTACTGGCCACCCCTTTTTTAATGCAGCCCAGAACACAGTTGGCCTTCCAGGCTGCAAGCGCACTCTGCTGGCTCATGTCCAGCTTCCCGTCCACCAGGACGAGAAGCCCAAGTGCTTCTCCACAGGGCTGCTCTCAAGGAGGTCTTCCCCCAGTTTGTATAAACACCTGGGATTGCCCTGACCCAAGTGCAGCACCCTGCACTTGGCATTACTGAACCTCATTAGGTTTCCATGGGCCCACTTCTACAGCCTGTCCAGGTCCCTCTGGATGGCTTCCCTTCCTTCCAGTGTATCGACTGCACCGCTCAGCTTGGTGTCATCTGCAAACTTGCTGAGAGTGCGCTCGATGCCATCGTCTGTCATTGATGAAGATGTTGAAGAGCACCGTCCCAATACCGACCCCTGTGGGACACCGCTTGTGACCAGCCTCCACCCTGACACAGAACCATTGATCACAACCCTTTGGCTGGATCCAGCCAGCCAATTCCTAATCCATCAAACAGTCCATCCTTCAAATTCACACCTCTCCAATTTAGAGAGAAGGATGTGGTAAGGGACCATGTCAAAGGCCTTGCAGAAGTCCAGATAGATGACATCCATCACCCTTCCCCCATCCACCAAAGCCATCACTCCATCATAGAAGGCCACCAGATTGATCAGGCACGATCTGCCCTTGGTGAAGCCATGCTGGCTGTCTCGAATCACCTCTTCATCTCGTATGTGTCTTAACATAGCTTCTAGGAGGATCTGCTCCATGATCTTCCCAGGCACAGAGGTGAGGCTCACCGGCCTGTAGTTCCCTGGGTCTTCCTTTCTCCCTTTCTTAAAAATGGGAGTAATGTTTCCCTTTTTCCAGTCACCAGGGACTTCACCGGACAGCCATGATTTTTCAAATACGATGGAGAGTGGCTTGGCAACCACATCAGCCATCTCTTTCAGAACCCTAGGATGGATATCATCCGGCCCCATGGACTTATACATATTCAATTTCATGAGGAGGACTCAGACTTGTTCCACTGTTACAGTGGGACAAAAACCACTCCCCACACCCTCACCTAGAGGCTCATGGTCCTGGCAGACACGGGAAGCCTGACCACCCATGAAGACTGAGGCAAAGCACTCATTGAGTACCTCAGCTTTTTCTATGTCTGAGGAAGCCAGCTCCCCATTACCTTTCATCAGAGGGGGAACATTCTCCTTGGCCTGTCTCCTCCTGCCTATGTACCTGTAGAATCCCTTCTTGTTATCTTTCACATCCCTCACGAAGTTCAGCTCCATCTGCGCCTTGGCTTTCCTAATCCTATCTCTACACACACGGACAACAGCCCTGTGCTGCTCCCAGGATACACAACCCTGCTTCCACTTCCTATACATTTCCCTCTTTTCTCTCAGTTTAAGCTGCAGGTCCTTGCACAGCCATGACAGTCACCTGCCTTCCCTGCTCAACTTCTTCTGATGGGGGATGGAGAGCCATTGCGCTCTCAGAAGGGTGTCCTTAAAGTGCTGCCAGCTCTGTTCTGTACTCATGCCCTTAAGGACAGTTTCCCAGGAGATCCCACTCAGCAGTTCCTTGAGCAGCCGGAAGTTTGCTCTCCTAAAGCACAAGGGTCATAGCTCTGCTTTTTGCCAGGCCCGCATTCTTCAAGATCACAAACTCCACCAAGGCCTGGTCACTACAGCCCAGGCTGCCTCCAGACTTATCCTCTCTAACACTCTCCTCTGCATTAGTGAGCACCAGGTCCAGTAAGGCTTCACCTCGAGTTGGTCCATTGTCTGCCACCCGCCATGCCGCTATTCCAGCAGATATCTGGGTGGTTGAAATCCCGCATCAGGACAAGAGCCCACGAGCGTGACACCTCCTGCAGCTGAAGCAAGAAAGCCTCGTCAACAGGCTCCCCCTGATCTGGTGGCCTGTAGCAGACCCCAACCACTAGATGCCCTTTACTGGACAGATCCTTGATTTTTACCTACACGCTCTTGACCTGATCGTGGCTGCTCCTCAGACACAGCTCTTCGCAATCTAAAGAAAAATAGCCTACAGCACCTGGTATTCCCACCCAAGTACTAACCAGGCCTGACCCTGCTTAGCTTCTGGGATCAGAGATCAGTCGTTACCAGGGTGGGATGGCAATGAAATGAATGAAAATCCAGACTGGCCTTGACATATCTGACTTGAAGCTTGGAGAACAATGTGAATGGCAGTGCTGTCCCTGATCAACATTTGGCTGAACCAATGCTGCTTATGTTTGGTGTGGTTGAGTGCAACTGGACTTTGTGCTGCCCTTCTTGGAGATATTTCAGGAAATTGTACTTCTTGATTTTTTTTTCCCCCTTTCTCTGGGTCTTGTGCTTTTAACAAAGCTCGTTGAGTAGCTTGCTTTAGTGAGGCTTGCTTCCTTGTTTGCTGTTTTGTTGGAGAGAGAGAACTTGACAGCCAGATGTTCTTTAGACACGTTAGATGTGACTTGGTGAGATCAGAAATTGATTTCATGTCGTGTTCCTTGCCAAGTGATTTCCCAAGGAGGCTGACTGCTGCCAGTGCTGCTCAAGTTAGAACTGCGAGGTGGTGGAACAAGACAAAGGCATCTTCCTTTCCAGCTTGCCAGGTATGCCAGGCTCCTGGGCTGACTCACTGAGGTGGAGGCTTCCAGGGTGATTAATGGCAGAGCAGGCATTGATTTCTGCCTGTCTAATGGGACATGTCTTTCAGTCTCCAGCTTCCAGACTGGGTGGGGTGCTTGGCCTTTGAACATCAGATCCATGTACTGTGTCTTGAGTTAGGTGCTCCAAAAAAGAAGCTGTAACCTTGAGATGGGGTAAATGTGTCAGCAGCAGGCTCCAGGCTGCCAAAGCTCATGCAAAGTGCTGAGGCAGCTCCTGAAGATGCCCTCATATGCTCCCATGCTTCACCAGTGATGTGAGGAGGGCCTGCACTGCACAGTATACTTTTCAAAGCCTTCTCTTTTCAGGTAAGGAGTTGATACACTCCCCTGAATGGAGTTTCCTTTCATTTTCTTTTCTGTGAGAATAATACCGGCTCTCCCATTGCCACCTTTCTGCTCTCGATGAGCACAAAGCATGTCTACGTGTTTAGGTCTGGCTGCACAGTGAGGCTTGAAGCTGTTCTTGATCAGCAGTGATGTGCCAGTTCCACAGGAGACCTGAGCAGACCCAAAACAAAGAGCATAGCAACATTATTTCTCATCGTGGCCGCGACTTTATTCTTCACTCCTTGTCACAGAAAAAATACAGAAGTTAATTAGACATCTTCTGGTGTAGGCCTCACTGTTGAGCACACAGCTTCAAGGTATGACTTCACACCTGATCCAGACTGAGGTCTTCAACTGATGTGGGACTTGGTGAAGTCCAGCTTTGGCTTGTAAAGCCAGCAGGTATGTCCTCTGCAATGCACAGAGTGAGTTACCTCTCTGCAGAGCACCTGCTAGGTGTGAGGAGACACTGATTTAGGTTATTTTTTGTCCTTTCTTGTATTCTGCTCCATCAGTTTCTGAAATAAAGCCTGTGAATGCCCAGCACCAAGTGCTTGTCTTTTCCTTGCCTTTTGGTAACAGCCACCAACATGGCTACCCTGTGCCACCCCTGCTGCCCTCCATTCCAGAGGCTGTGCTGGGCTGCTGGACCTGGAGGGTGCCCTCCTGGGTGACATGATGCTTCTCAAGCCAATGCAGGACTATCTGCTTGTGGAGAAGAAATGAGGGCTGCTCCTACTGCCCAGGGAAGAGGCTTTCTTCCTCCGGACCCATAGCTAGCTCTGCACCTTGATATCCTTTGGACTCTTGGGTGAAATCCTGTAGGAATTGGGTACAGCCACTGGTGATGAAAAAGGCATCAAAGCATCCATGACAAATATGACAGTGACCCAACAAAGCAGTGCTGTGTTTGTGCTACACCGGCTTCAAGCACATCCCTCATCGAGCTCGCCTTTTCCTAGGGAAAAAACCCCAGTCTCAGGCAACAGAGGATAGAGAGCATTACGTTTTTAAGAAGCAGACTTCAGAGACTGCATCCTGAATATTTCTGCTATTTAAAATGTTTCCCTAAGGTTTTACCACACGTAAATGAAACGATAATTACAATATTTTAATCCAATTAGCTCCCTTCATGATCTGGCAGGTGCAAATTGGAGACAGATCAAACTTAGTCTTGCTGCGGATTGTGCCTGGAGCCTCCTTAAAGCTACCTCCTGGCCTTGTGTGTACACACCATGCGGCTTGTGTTACGGGGGGACTGCGTCGAGCGCCTAAATTATGTATAGCATATGAATTATTGCTGAAATGCATCACCGAGACTTCACTCATCAAACATTTCCAGCTCCCTGCGAGCAGCATGGGAAAAGCAAAGAATGTGCCTGTGGCGTGGGCAAGGTTTTCATTTGTGCAGATTTAAATGGTGTGTGTCATTGACAAAGTCACAGGTCACCCGGAGTTAACTTCATGCATGCCCCCAGATCTTGAAGGAAATGTATTTTGCAAGCTTTCATTTGATTAGCATGAATATTACATCGGGGCTTCATTTTAAAATAGGGACTGAGTTGAAAAAATATATATCTTGATTTATTACTTAGGAAAAAAGGAAATTCTTTGAAGCCCAGTGCAGCTGCCCCTCCTCAGGCTGACCTCTAGTCACTCCTGGGAGGACATCTCCTCTCCCACCAAAGCCTGGAGCCATGAACCCACTGTGCACAACGAAGTCTCAGGAAAATTGCAGCAAGAGCAACCAGTGTGGTGTACGTCTGGGCCAGTCTTGTGCCATTTTTTTTGACACCTTTGAGTACAGCTGGGCTACAAATGGTGGGAAACTGCAAGGTAACATCCTAGAAGTTCCCCAGTCCTTTTCCAAAATGTGACACCTCTCCTCTAAGGCACTGGGGCAGAAATGGGAGGTTTTTAAGCAAGTTGACAGCTGCTGAGCCTTGGGCAGCTGTAGAAGGGCATCCAAGGGGGAAAACAGAAGATGGAAGATATTTGGAATCATAGAACATCTCAGGTTGGAAGAGACCTTTAAAGATCATCATGTTCCAACCCCCTGTCATAGGCAAGGTTACCAACCACTAAATCAGGCACTAGGTAGGGCCCAGGGCCCCATCCAACCTGGCCTTGAATACCCCCAGGGATGGGGATTTAGGCTGGTTTCTGACCCAAAGAGTGTTTAGGGAGGCAAGAGCCTGCAGACATAATAAAGGGAAGCAAAAATTACTCTTCTTGTACCTCAGTGTTGAGTTTCATCATCTGTAGGTAAGTTACAGAGGGAAGTCACGCCATACCAAGGGAAGCCCCACCATGTCACTCCATTTCCCAAGGTTACTGTTACAAAGCTGAATGCTTATGGTTTGTCTCAGTCTGTGTGGCCACTGTGTTTGCGTAACAGTAGGGTTTTCCTGAAGAAATTGCCTCTTGATGAAAACCACAGAGGAGTTAAGAATTGCTCTGTAATGTTTTGGCAGCTCTTATGGGAGAACGTGCTATTGAAAGGCTGCATTTTCCATCCCTCATGTCTAAGAAATGAATGAACCTCCAGATCACCCAAGCACAAATGGCCCTTGGACATACAGGGAAGGGAAATCTTCACTCCTTTCAAAAGAAGGACTCAGTAAATACATTTCTGAAGAATGTTTCCTTCAATACATGCATTTGAAATCACTGCATGTTAACTGTATTACATTCTGTTTATGTTTCTGTGCCTCCGACTTTACAACCAAGTTTTATCACCAGCTCTCAGAGGAAGAGGTCTTAGTCTCCTGTCTTCAGGACAGATGGAAAGGGGATTTAAAATTGGCTGTCTTTTAGTGTGAGCACCAAAATCCTGGCTGCAAAGACAGCACTCAGCAATGGAGTGAGTGAAGCCAGCCCCAGAAAGCATGGGAGCCGAACTGTTCAGAGGGAGCCAAAACTCACACAAAATAAATACACATATAGAAGGTACTGAATGTTTTTAAACTGACTGGAGATAAATAATCTGTGAATGTAAGGTGGCAAAATCCTGCCAGCAGTGGTTTGCTCCAGACAGACAGCTGCTGGTACAAGGAGACCACGATGGCATCAAGGCAAGGGAGCAGAGGGTATCTGAGCAGGAGCTGCACCACCAGCACCAGCACTGGGAATGCTGCTTCAGATGGAGCAAAGAGTAAGGTTATATTGCTGAGCAGAGTTGTGCATGTGTGAATGTGCATTAAAAGGACAGCAAAAAAAAACCAACAACAGTTGGAAAGGAACTTCTGGGGGGCAAGGCAGCTCTTCAGTGTTGTGTGGCACAATGCTGTTCTGCCTTTCATTTCCAGAGGATGGAGAAATGTTGTCACCCTGAGCTGAGATCAAGGTTGGGGTCACCATTGCTCTGAGCTTGTTATTCAACACAGCTTCAGCTCCAGTTCCCCAGTTAATGTGCAGGGCCAGACTGAGTCCTGCCGTGACAGCTCTGTTTCTCCACATGAAGCCTTTAATCACGAAGGCAAAGAGCACCAGAAGCCCAAGCCCTGGGAAACTGAAGAAACCCACCTAGTGGGAGACAGAAAACTTCCCTTGCTGCAAATGGTTGGTGAAACTGGAGCCAACAGAAAGCTAGGAGCAAGGCAAGGAGCAGGTGAGACAAAAGGTAACATTTGTTCTAGAGCTAATTTAGGGAATTTACTATAGCTAATTTGGTGAATTCTTAGACTGCTGCCTAAGAATTCACATCCTTCATGATTTCTATTAAAAAATGAAACTGAAGCAGATTTGGAAAAGACTCTTCTCTCTCTTACCTCTTTTTCTTTTTTTCTTTCTGCTTTTGCTGACACTGTGGTGATTCATCCCAGGCTTCCTACCGAAGGGCCTCCTGCTGCTGGGATAGGAGGAGATGGGTTTAAACAGCCTCTTCTCTGGAAATAAGTCTGTGTTGAGTCATGTTAATCTCATGTGAGATTCCGGGGAAACCTTTAGCTCATCCAGTACTTTTGGGGTAAGGAAATAGATCTGTTCTATGGGCAAATCATAGAATCATAGTCATAGAATAGCCTGAGTTGGAAGGGACTCATAAGGATCACTGAGACCAACCTGTTGCCCAGACTGTAGCCCAGCAAATCTGCTCTGTGCACAGCAAAACCCAGCAACCCACAGCCCAAGCAGAAGCAAGGTGGCTGGACTGAAGGCAGCTGTATGCTGATGAGGGAACTGCTGGGTCCTCAGTTGCATCCCTCGCTTCTGCCTAGGCACTGACTTCCCAAGAAATGTGCAGCAATTCAGTGTTTCTGAGGCTGCTTCCCCTTTATCACACTGTCGGATGTGGGTCGGTGTGGGCTCTGACGTCCCACCACGCCACAAGGCCTGTTGCAACTCTGCTGTTCTCACTGCCAGGCATCACAGCAGAACAGTGCCATTGGGCAATGCTGAGCCTTCTGCCAGACTCAGTTTTCTGCAGGTGCTGGAGAAGAAACCTGAGGCTGGCACTGACCAGAGTTGGTTAAAGGTGTTAAAGGTGTGTCTTTAAGAAAGTTTGTGAGGTGCCTGTGCTCACAAGGGAATGAAGGTCCATATTTATTTAACAGAGCGGTAAGTCAGTGGGAAGACAGGACGTAGGGTCCTATCTGAACTTGGGTCTTGGAGGGAAACTCCCCGCAGGCTTCAGCTCAGTGTTGCAGGAAATAGCACAGAGGCTCTGCTTGAGTTGAGTTCCCAAACTGCCATCTCCTGACACTGGCAGAGGGAGATGGCCGCCATAAACAACACCCTGTGCAACTCAGACATCTCTGGAGCCTGCAGTCTGACCCTCTGGCTATGCAGGAAAAGTGGGGTGCCTCCAGGTGGCAGCCCTGTCCACTCAAAACAAGGGGTTGGTTTTCCCTTGAGATGATGATGAGATTTAAGTGGTGGAACTAAATTAGGATTCAGCCCACTTACCATCGTTATTGGTAGGATGGTGCCTTATGTCTGGTGCATAGAACCAATGCAGAGATGTAGGCTCTGGGCCCTGCAAACCTGTGGACAGTGTTGGAGGATCACAAGACTGATCCCATGACCTCCACAGCAGCTTCAGTAATGCCCAGGACCAGGCTCATGAGAGTTATGGGGACAGAAGGTAGAGCACGGAGCACAGAGCCCAGGGCTTAGTGATTATGGCATTCAGTAGGCTGATCATAGACAGAAACATGAGAAAATAATATATCAACAATACAACAACATGAAAACAACAAACAAAGGAATTAGACTTTTTTTTTCAAAAGTGTAGACGTGAGTCTTACACAGATGTGACCATTGTCACCAGCAAAAAGGCTTCTTCTGGTACTGGGTGATGACGTCACCTTGTTTCTCCTCTTGTTCTTGGAAGCACCTGGCAGTTGTTGGAAAGTGGGATGGAAAGCTCAGGCCCAGCCAGCTCAGCACTGCCATGACTTAGGTTATCAAGTGCCCACAAGCAAGTTCTTGGTGAGAAGTCAAAAATATGTGGGGAGCTAAGAGGCTCTTTGCAAAACTTGGGCTTGATCCTTTTGTGGATCCAACCAAAAACATCTTGAAGGACTGCTTGACAGACTTCAAAATAGTAAAAAGCAGTAATAGTAAATAGTAAAGCATTCACAAGTAGATGGGGTAATGAAATTCGGGTGTTCCCAAAATTTGCAGCTCAGTTACTATTCCCAAAAGAAGAATCAATAACTAATTTTTTCCTGGATCCAGCTAGCTCATTGCTCACAGGCATTCTGGAAAATGTCTTAGATTTTTACCAGAAAGGAGACTTATTAGGCTGATCATGCAGAATATGAAAACTTGCTGTAATGTGGTGCAAAAACAATGCAAAGAGCTGGTATCTGAATTCTGGTTCATCTACAGATACAAATCCCTTTTATTTATATTTTAATTAACTATGAGTTTTTGTTTCTGTCACAATGCACAAAATCATTTCTAAATCATATTTGAGACTTCCAGCAGAAGAGGTCAACTAATACTGCGAACTCATCCACCCAAGAGAGCTCTGAATTAATGTGGTATTAAGTCAGGAGATCAAAGCGGTGATACCAGATGAAATGCCATTAACACTTTCTCACAAGCAAAACATTATTAAGAAATTTCAGTACAAGGCTTTGGAACCGAGAATTGGCAGTGGATAGGGATAAGGTGGCTCCACGCTAGTGCTGACATTTGATTGTCACAAAGCAGGGGCTTTCACCAACAGATGTGGATGCGTTGGCTAAGGTGAAGGATATCACGTACCTCCTGAGAAGCCGAAGGGCAGAAGCAGTGGTAGAACTGCTGTATCCTGTCTTCTCACCAAGTGCCCTGCCAAAGATGAGGGCTGTAGTGTGCTGCTGTGCTTTGGAGAAATAGGCATCCTAAGTGGACTATACTACCTGCTTGTTTTCCCACAACATACTCTACTGAGTGGGATATGGGTTGGTGGGCATGGTGGTGATCGGCCAATAGTTGGACTAGATGATCTCAGTGGTCTTTTTCAACCTTAACAATTCTATTGTTCTAAGTAGTTCAGGAAGCTGCTCCATCCAGTGACATTCTATTTTACTCTTTTCAGCTAGATAGCAGCCCAATTTGCAGTGTTTCCATAAGGACTGCAGTTCTGTTGCTGGCAGCAAAAAGGCAAATTATTTGAATAAACCGGAATTTGGTTGCCTTCGTTCCTTGATAAAAACAAAATAATATTGCGGAGAGCCTCTGCATTTTTCAAAGCCTCCATATCATTCTTACAGCATTGTTTTTTTAACTCCATGCCAGTGATCAAGTCAACAACTTATAAAGGCAGGGTCAGGCTGCTAATTAAGCAAGAACTGTAGGAAAAAATCAAGTAGAATCTACGGGGCTGACCTATTCTTTTTCAATACCAGGTTCATATACGTGACCGTGCATTTCAAATGGGTCAAGAGAGCTCAATTGTAAGTACCTAAAACACTGCTGTGAATTAATATTTAATCAGATGCATAGCACAGAGCTGGATATTAAAGCCTATCTTTGATTTTTACTTCCATGATTTTCCTGGGTTTGTAAACCCCCCTGAAAGTACTTCAGCATTTCATAATAGTGTTACTCATGCTACGTGTCTTAGCCATGATTAAAGCTATTGAGAATGTAAATCTACAAAGGGAAATCTAAGCATGACCTCATCAACATATAGCATGTGGGAGACTAATTTAGTTACATCCCTATTGGTAATGACAAATAAAATTGTTCCTCTGGTTAAATCACTAATACAGCAAGGTTTTGCAACTCAGCACATAGCATGCACGATAAATCAGTTCAGTCTGTGCACGAGTACTGATGGCTGCCTTAAATCTGGGTTAATTTCTGGCTCTGTATTCTATGCTATTGAGCTGAGCCATCTCAGGTCTCTTAATACCTGGAAAAAAAAAGTTATCTGTGCTTCCAGGTATTAAGCACTGCACATTTATAACCCTGTAGCTGATCACTTAGCAACGTCTGGCCTCACCTGATGGCAATCGGGCTGACGGCACGACGAGGGCAGAGTGCGGGTGGAAGAAGGTCAGGCAGCGCCGTGCCGAGTGCACTCGCTCCTCTCTGTAATGAAATTAATCAAGGTCATTCATTTGATCCTGTTTTATAGTTATAACACGAAGCTGTAATTTGAGGTGGCTCAAAGAGGCACAGTCTTATCTGTAATTATACCTTTATAATTACATTTATATTTTAAAGTAAACATTTTCATGTATTACTGTAAATAGACCATGTTATAGAGAATAAGGCTGTCTCATACTGCTCTGCAGCCCAAACTGCCATATTGAAAACACGGGCTGTAAGTAGGGAGCTATTGAAATCAGTTGGTTATGTGCTATTCAGTTTCATAGAATCATAAAATGGTTTGGGTTGGAAGGGGCCTTAAAGCCCACCCATTTCAACCCCCTGCTGGGTACCCTCCACCAGCTCAGGCTGCCCAGGGCCCAACCAATACGGCCTTGAGAACCTCCAGGGCAGGGCATCACTGCTGTCTGAGTAAAGAACTTCTTCCTGATATCTAACCTAAATCTCCCCTCTGTTAGTTCAAATCCATTCCCCCTTGTCCTATCACTATCTGCCCATGTAAAAAGTTATTCCCCTTTAGACACCAAAACAAAGCCTAAAACCCTATTCAGGCCCCAGATTAAAGGCTAGGGCAATTGAGATACAGACGTTTTTCAGTTGTATTCACTTTTAAAAGTAACTAAAATGCTGTGGATCCAGGACACAAGGACTGTCCTCATTTGGAGGACCTCCAGTGCAGGAAGAGCACCTAGTGGGGGACAACAGCATACCAGAGACACCTCAGTACGACTCTTGTGACGACACCAGGAGGCAGCAGGGACCAGCAGCACTGATCCGCAGGTGCTGGGTGAAGGGAGATGGCATCACTCGGTGTCACCACGGCGGGATCCAAACGCACCTTGGTCTGCCCAGCCCATTTGGCTGCCTGTACTCCCCCCAGGGCTCTGCTCACCAGCTGTCTCCACAGCATGCATATGAGCTCCCTCCTGTCTCTGCTCTGGAGCAAACCAACTGGTTTCTCCCAAGGAGAAGCCTCGGCACGACTGGCAGGCTGCTGCTTTTTCCAGTGTTACGCAGATGGAAAAACCTGTTGTGGGCTGCACCAGGCTCTGCCGTGGACAGTTCTCCAAGCATTTCAGGAGAGGCCATGCCCAGACCTTCATGCCATGCTGCAAAACACAAGACACCTTCACATCCTGCCGTAAGCACGTATTTCTGGTGGTGACCCCCAGCCCTTTCATTATTAGGTGAATTTCAAAACAAACAAAAAAAGAAAAAAGTCTATGTTACAGTAATTATTGACCCAAGGTCTGTGAGGCTGTGCAGGGAGCTCAGAGGAGACCAGTGCAACCATGGCAGTGTCCTTCAGAAGATGCTTGGTGAAGTGAACGCAAGCCAGTCTGTAGCAATGAGCTCACATTAATGTGACCTCCCAGCCATCTTCCACTACTGCAGCACAATACAGAGCCTTTGCCAGCTGGCCAGCAGTCAGCATGTTCCTTTCCTCTCACTAGAATTGTTTCTGGGCTCTGCAAACCTCTGCTTCTCTGTGGCTCAGTGGTCCATCTGGAAGCATCGTGGTGGGGACCTCCGAAGTGGCAGAGGAAGGTGGAACAGAAATGAGTGACACAGAAGTGGATGACACAGAAAGTTCTTTGGTGCCAGGATGGGACTCCAGTAGCAGAAGGAGAATGCTGAGCACCTCCAAGGATGGGGCACCCACAGCTCTCCAGGCAGCCTGTGCCAGTCTCACCACCCTCTGAGTAAAGAATTTCCTCCTAACACCTAACCTAAAACTCCCCTCTTTTAGTTTAAAGACATTGCCCCCTGTCCTATCACTATCAGACAGTGTAAAAAGTTGGTCTCTCTCCAGTATATAAGCTCCCTTCAGGCACTGGAGAGAATGTCAACTTCTGCAGGTGCTAATCCTGAGATCCTGAATGCAGGATTTTACTCGCACTTAAAACTACTCAAACAACATAAAAGATTTTGTCTTAAGGGAAAAAGGGCAGCCCCTGGAAGCTGAGGTTTGGAGGCTGTGAAAAGCAGGAGGCTGCTGCTGTTTGGCCTTGACACACAGCCACTAGGTAACATGGAGCCATGACACCTTGGCACACCAAAGCCAGAACTGGGGGCTGGATGCCAAGGGGCAAGGGCTGCATTGCTCTCAGGTACCTGGCTCAGCTCTCAGAAAACAGGCGTTTCTATGTCCCATCCATATTTACTTTTCAGTATCAATAATATGTTTGCAACCAAGTATATGTCTACACTTGGCTTATTTCATTCTCTGTTTAAACATACACCTGAGAATAGTCATAAACAATTTGCAGCAAAGCCTGCCTTCCCTCATGAGCAATAAAAGTCTTTATAAAAAATGTTCCATTATGTCTCTGCAAAATGGGGATGTGAACATGGATTTATAAAAGCAGAGTGAGAACTGGCTAAAAAGGAACTGGCAGACACTGCATGAATAACCTATACCAGAATCTCATGGCAAAGTGATCAGGTCAACTGGCTTTATTTCAGCTTGACACAGTTTTGGGGCTGGTGTGCCCCTGTGAGGAGTCAAGTGTGGAGCCAAGTGGTGGGACCTGAGCACCACCAGACAAAGCTGGAATGGCTGGAAAAGATTTTGTGCATCATTTAGTACAAAGTCTGGGGTGATATCAGTGGATCCAACACCACCACCTCCAAAACTGGACACCCCATGGTTTCCTGGTTGTTCTTATCCTTCTTGGGCATCTCCAGTAACAACACATCAGCAGTTCCCTTGGTTGTTCGAACAGAACTCCCCCTGTGCAGGCTGTTATTAAATTCTCTTACATCTTTATTAGACATCAGATGTGATGAAAGGTGACATCTCCTGGGAAATATTGTACAGGGTGTGGGGATGGGATGTTAATGTACTGAGGTGACAGAGCATCTGCAAATGTAATCACCTTCCAATGTCCTTGTGAAAGAAGAGAGATCCAGCTCTCTTTTTTTTCTCTGAAAAGCAAAGGGTATTGAGGACTGCATAGCATAAGGCACTTACCTCTTCCCTCTTGCCTAACTCTGTTTTCTCTCTGTCTACTTATCCTTTTTGTTTTAAGCATGTTCTTGGTGGCATTGCTTTTTATTATTTTGCCACTTTTCAATCTTCATCCTTTTTGTTTTAGCTGTTGGTACAGCTGATGAGTTCTGCTTTCCTTCTGACAGATTCATTTCAAAAGAAAATGGCAAAATCTCTGCAGAATCAACACTTTTTAAAAACTTTTTGTTTAAAATCTATTGCTTATATCATACATAGTGCAACCAGCAGGAGCAGTGATCATCCCCCTGTACTCAGCTCTGGTAAGGCTATGTCCTGGGTACTGTGTTCAGTTTTGGGCCCCTCACTACAAGAAAGACATCGAGGCCCTGGAGTGTGTCCAGTGAAGAGCAATGAAGCTGTGAGGGGTCTGGAACACAGGCCTTATGGGGAGCAGCTGAAGGAACTGTGATTGTTTAGTCTGGAGAAGAGGAGGCTCAGGGGAGACCTCATTCCCCTCTACAATGTCCTGGAAGGAGGCTGTGGCGAGGTGAGGGTTGGCCTCTTCTCCCAGGTAACAGCAATAGGGGAAGAGGTAATGGCCTCAAGTTGCACCAGGGGAGGTTCAGGTTGGATATCTGAAAAAATTTATTCTCGGAAAGAGTGGTCAGGCATTGGAATGGGCTGCCCATGGAGGTGATTTGAGTCACCATCCTTGGAGGTGTTCAAAAAATGTGTAGATTTGGTACAGAAGAACATGGTTTAGTAGGGAAATATTAGTGGTAGGTGGATGGTTGGATTGGATGATCTTGGAGGCCTTTTCCAACTTTAATGATTCTATGACTCTAAAAAAGAAGAGAGGAAGATGGATGCAGCCTGCAGAGCTGCTGCTTGGCTTTTGCATACTGAACTTTGCAAAGAGAATGAGGAGGGAGGTAGCTGGGAACTGCTGCTGGGGTACATTGGGCTGGGCTCAGAGCTCGCCAGCATGGGCTTGGCTATTCAACCTGACCTTGCCCCGTCGAGGAGGTAAATCCTTGTTGGCAGTGATTCACTGTCCCATCTCCCCCACACAATGGGAGCCTGCCTTGTGCTCTTGAGTGTGAGCTCAGTCTCCTGGGGAGCCAGTCAGCAGCCACAGAAATGTGAGAGCAAACTCTTGTGCTTCACATTTTCAGCTGGTACCATGGCTCCTGACCTGCTGTGTTGAAATTGTGCATCGCTTAGCATATGGTCCCAAATGTAATGCTGAGGCTCCCACTTGCAAGGAGAACCTGAGGATGCAGAAAGCACTGCTGATGGGGCAGCATCCACCAAGGTCCTGCTGGGGTGCAATGGGCACCGATGGGCTGCAGAGGAGGTGAGCCCTGGGCCTGGGTAAAGGAAAGCATCACTCTGAGTATTGCACAGTGCTATAGAGGGTAAGAGCAGCCTCTCTGCAGGAGGGCAGCTTCTATAAGCTTATCTGTCTTTTGCAGTTTGGACTGTGAGGTGCCTTGCAGTCACACACAGCTGCTCGTTAACTGCACAGACCTCGCACTGTAATGAGGCTGTGATTCTTGGATTGCCTTGAGAACAGTTCTTGCCTTAGAAGACCTTAGAGGCTATGGATAGTAGCATTTGCTCTAATTGCTGGTTAACTTCAGATCTGTTTTAATGAGCACGGCAGTAGTAGCTACAAAGAAAACCCTCTACCAAAATGTCAGTAATTGAAAAAAATCAGAAGTCTTCATCTACGCAGAGAGACTTGAACATGTGTGGAGCTTTTAGGTTCTTGGTTTAAAAAAGTGTAATCCCAGAGAGAGAAGGTGTTTTGCAAAACAGCAAGCAGCCTGTGCAAATTGCTTTCTGATGGGTTTTTGAAGGTCCTAAATGATAGTCTAATCTGGTTTAATTCTCAGAATTATAGAATCATTAAGGGTAGCAAAGACCACTAAGATCATCAAGTCCACCCCATCCCCATCATGCCCACTAACCTATGTCCCTCAGTGCCACATCTCCACGTTTCTTCAACACCTCCAGGGATGAAGGGATGACTCCACCACCTCTCTGGGCAGCCTGTTCCAGTGTCTTATTCCAGTTCTTGTTTAATTCCAGTTTGTTAATGCGATGGTCAGGGACTGATGTTGGATGCAGACATCCTCCTGGCCTGTCCGAGCTGAAGGTGAGACAATGATGAAAAAGCCAGCTGATATACAGCTGGAAATTTAGGAATTTGTCTTTAGGAAACCAGGATACCCAGTCAGTCTGCTGGGGAAAAAATAAAATAAATTTACTATGAACGTCATAGGTGCTCGCCAGTGACAAAACTGTGTGACTTAGCAACAAGGCTCCAGGGGGGAATAAGGAATGCAAACGGCCAAGGCAGCGACTGGTTGCTGCAAACACTGGCATAGGTACGGAGGGAACCACGATCCTGAAATGAGCCCTTGGCACTGCCAAGTGTGAACACAGCTCCCTGCTTTTAGGAAAGCATGCTAGTGTTGCTTCAAAGCCCAGCCCTGCTCCTAACACCTTCCCAGGTGATGGCAGGCAGTGAGCGGGGCATTTCTGAGCGTGGGCATCCCTGTGCTTGTGCCTGCCATGGTTCTGCACCTGCAGTCAGCAGTGGGTTTGGTCAGCAGCAGCTTGGCTTGCATCCCTCTGCACTACCAACCCTCTGTGTTGGAATCTTATGTAATCAGAGGTCTACAAAAAGACAAAACAAAACCCTTTCTCTGCTCTGGATATCTGTTATAAAACATTGAAGAGCAGTGTAAAATAAACACATGCCCAGTAATTACATGCCACAAACATTCCCTTGCAGTAATATCATGGTAGAGGGCATGCGAGCCCTGCAAACATCATTATTAGCAGAGACTCTCCTCATTGGCATGACACCTGCAATATCACACGTGAGCCAAATTAATGTTCTCAGGATGGCAGGGAACACTTTTTCTTCCAAGTATTCCCATGAACAAGCTTGAGGTGCTGAGGCTTGGGCAGCACGGAATGGAGCAATTGCTTCTTTAGTGAAGACTTGCTGTATGTGATAGAGATCTCAGCTTCTGAGTTCCCTTCTGTTCTGACAGGCTTTTCAGCGTCCTGAGATGTGTATCTTTATTTGCAAATTATTTTCACTGATAAGCGACAGAGGGCCTATGGATACAGCTGCCCTTCAAAATCAATGGCACTTCTGAGCCACCACCACCTCCATCCCCGCAGCAGCTCAGCTGTGCTGCAGCAGTTACACACGGCCAGGAATTAAAATAATGGGGTTTGCGATGTCTCTTATTTGTTTGATTGATCGATCGATTGATTTTTTGTTGGTTTTTTCTTTTCTCCTCTCAGACTGCAAAGTACTGACACTGCAAGGCTGTCTGAGTCCAGACTCAAAAAAAAAAAAGATTTGCACCCGTTGGGCCATTGCGTGGCTGCTGGAGCTGTGTGCTGCTGGCTTATTTCCTTTGCTTGGTGGTCATTAACACCTTCTTCATTAGCAGTCTCACAGTGCAGAATGAAAACCGCTTGCATCATCCACAGGCTCACTGGAGCTGATAAACTTGTGAATGTAAGACCCTCTCCTGCCATGAATGTGAGCAGGAGGAAACATCCCATCCCCCAGGAGCAGAACATCCCATACCCACAGGTGAACCACAGCAGTGCCATCCAGCTGTGCCCCTTCCCCTGCTGCCCAGGAAGGCAGAAGCACTGGGGTGCTGCTCAGAAAGGGGGCAAACAGGAGCTCAACTCCTCGCCAAGGGGAAAGGCAGCGAGTTTTGTGGCACTGTGTTTATGGGACACTGCAGGGCAGAGTGCACACATCTCCGTATCTCTTCCGAGTTGCTCTGATACATCTCCAACAGAGCCTGTGGCACCCATGTGAGCACACATATCTCTCAGTAGAGGAGTTTTGTTGGCTTTGCTCAGGTTGAGAGGGGAAGGTAAGGCAGCCTTTTGCTTGGGAACCATAGAAAAGGTTTGAGGGCTGTGCAAGCTGAGAACTGTGTAAACAGAGAGGATAAATTATCCCCTAAGTTACGAATGTGCTCAGAAGCAGAGCTACAGCCAACCTTTGCATTAGATGGGAACAGCTGCATACACCATAGCCTCCAAATTTCCATAGAAACTTGGATCAGCCATAGATTATCTTCATTTTGTAAATGTTTTAATTATTATGCTATAGTATAGTTCTGTGGGGATTGAAGTGTTAAGCCAAGGCTCTGTGGAAGCCACATTGTAAAAGCAGATTCTCCAGACCGTATTTTACAAAAAGCAAAGCCGTTTCAGGATTAAGACTTACGGTTTCTGATAGATTTGCTTTTTTCCATGCTACTGCATGCACTGCTTTAAATAAATAAACTCCCACTGAGCTTGCTACTCCAGCGGGACTGCACTTCCCAGGCATGCATGAATTACAAAGTCAGCTCCATGTTCCTGTGGAAGGAGAATTGCTGGCAAAAATCAACCGATGCACGTAGGCTCTCTCAAACCCCAGCTGCACACGGATGGGCTTTCACCAGCCCACGAGGTCACAGGGTGCAAAACGCTGACCCCTCGCCCTGCCGGGAACCGCTCCTGCTTGCAGCACGCAGACGAGTGTCGCAACTCCTCCACGTCCTGGCCACCGAGATGGCCCCGCCGATTGCCGAGCGGGTGACAGGATGTGGTTTCTGCGTGCGCGGCGGCCGCGCCATCGCTGATGTTTACGAGATCAGGTACCGGGGTGGAAACGCGGCCCCGGAGCTCTGGTTACATCAAAGGCTTTCCCACGGCGAGGGCTGCCTGCGCGGTGGGGATGGTGCCTGGTATGGCTGCATCCCCACCACAGCCACCGCGCTGACGCCATCCCCTGGGTGCTGCACGGCCGGAGATCCCTGCTTTGGTTTAATACCAGTAAACACAGCCACAGGAGCCCAGCCAGAACAGTTGCTTTTGCTGAGCACCACCACGGGGCACCCGGAGGTGTGGTTAGGTGGCTGCAGAGCCAGGGGTGCAAGGCCCTAGGAAGGCCACTCTGTGCTTGCTGAAATGCTCCTTAAATAACACATCTGCTAAGGACGTCCACTCATGGCGCACAGATGACGTGAAGCTGTTTGGTTTTTTTTTCCTTGCAGGAGAAGTGTTGCTCGTGTTTCCTTCTGCCTGCCCACAGCAGTGGGGAAGTGAGGGAGAGCTGAGCACCCACACCCAAGATAAAACCTCCCAGCTTCTTACAGCTGTTGGATTTTCATATGCCTTTATGGGGTGTCCTGCTGCTCTGCCTGATAACAAGTGGGGCAAGGTGCAGCCCGGCACCTGCACCAGCATTAAGTCAACAGATTGTATTTGCTCAGACGCAACAACCCGTGAGTCAGAGCACAGCTCCTAATGAAGGAGAAGTCCTCCCAGCCAGTGCCATGCTTGTCATTGATTGAGGCAGCGATACAGCAGCTGGTCCTCCTCACCCTGATCAGTGGTTAGTTTTTAGGCTGCCTTTTAGCATCTCATCATCAGCTGCAGCTGCAGGCTGGGCTTTTGCCACTGGCTCCCAGTGCAAATGCTGACCCTGCTGGGACAGGCTTCTAGCAGCAGTGTGGTCACATCAGTGGGGATGGGTCACCTTGCGACTGGTGTCCTCAATGGAAAGGCCAATGTGCTGAGAAATTAATCCTCTTGGAGAACTGCTCTAAGTAAGTTGGGCGCAATTTCATTTCTATGGAGAAACTGAAATAAAAACAAGAAAGAACGATTTTAACTTGCATCCTGAAATGTTTGGGTTGAGTTTCTTTAAGTCTCATACAAAAGTGTAATAGGTATAATGTATGATTTTTCAAGGCTGATTTCATGGGAACCAAGTACTTTGATCTTCCTGAAATTAGGCAATTTTAGAATTGCAATGCATGACAAATTTATTACCTGCCTCAGAGTGGAAAACATTCCAAAATTGCTGGTTTTTCCCATTAAAAAAAAAAATAAATACATAAACCAAATGCAGCAACAAGAACCAGCTCCCTCCTGGCTCAGTTCTAAATGTGATATGTAGCTTGGTTCCCTGCAAAACCGCAGTGCTTTATTTATGGTCTGGATAGTCCCTTTCGTCCCAGGCCCAAGGCTGCTCTGTTTCCATGTGAGATTTCTCAGCTGTGTGCTAGGCAGATGGCTTGGAGCCAGGCCTTAAATCAGAGGGCTTCGGGATACATCCAACTTTCTGCATGTGCCCTTAGCACCTGTGCAGCCTGCTCCCAGCACAGCCTTGTCCCAGGCTTGGTGTTTTGCGTGTGTTGGTCATGCTGCGATTTTTGTCACTGCTTTGGAGCATCTCAAGGCCTCCTCCAGCCTGCAGACATTCCACAGAAATAGAAGGACCTCGAGTCCACCCAGACTTCCCCAACAGAAGAAAACAGGGATGTCTGGGGCAATACCTTGAAGATATTTAGTCACAGCATCTTCATTAAGCATGGGCAAGGAGAGCAAGTCTACCTTGCTGTAAAATGCTCGTGTTTGCTCAGGCTGAAAGATCTGGGGCTCTTCAGCCTGGAGGAGAGAAGGCTCCAGGGACACCTGACAGCAGCCTTTCAGTATGTAGGGGGGCTATAGGAAGGAAGGGGACAGACTGTTTAGCAGAGTCTGTTGTGATAGGACAAGGGGAAATGATTTCAGACTACAAGAGAGGTGATTTAGACTGGATATATGGAAAAAGTTTTTTTACTATAAGGGTGGTGAGTCACTGGCACAGGTTGCCCAGAGAGATGGTGGATGCCCCATCCCTGGAGACACTCAAGGTCAGGCTGAATGGGGCTCTGAGCACCTGATGGAGCTGTAGGTGTCCCTGTTCATTGCAGGGGAGTAGGACAAGTTGACCTTTAGGGGTACCTTCCAACTCAAACTCTTCTCTGAATGCTCCAAGAGCTCTTCCCTCTTCTCCCTCTATAGCCAATCTTCTTGCACCCTCACTGTGCCAGTAATTAGACAGCAGACTAAAAAACTGCTCGTGGCAGGGCTCTTGGCTGCCTTGCTGCATGCTGCTCACAATGGGAATTATGCTCATGGTAATAATTATTATTATTATTACAGTAGCATCTCGAGAGCTCGGGCATTGTGGCAGGCATTTTGCAGACACATCGGAAAATGTCTTTCCCTAAAGACTTTGCAATTGCAGGCAACAAGCAGGATGCAAAATTAGAAATACAGGTTCGTGCTATGGATGAGTGGCCAACCTGACCCCCACCGCACGCCCTGTGAAGCACTGGCTGATAAATGGAAATGCATTTCCATAAAAAGTCATTCAATGTTTTAAAATCTTCGGCCGACACCAGTTGCAGCTTTTGCTTATTTATTTTCCCCAACGATAACTTTGTGAAAGGCTTTGCAGTCCTGTCTGCACAGCATCACAAAGCTCCATCCCAGTCACGTTCAAGGAGACAGCAACATTTCTGAAGTCACTGCTTCATAAGGATTTGTGAATGCTGTCTGCGGGGTCAAACGTTTTTGAGTCACAATAGAGAGAGGGAGATGTATTAAAAAAAAAATGCACAAACTTTATTTACAATTGTTTGTTGATAGGGTATTGATGCCTTTCTCTTCTTATTTTTCCCCATAGGTGATGCTGCTAAGAGTACTTCATACACAGGTGAGTTTATGTGGGTTTTGACACTAGCAAAACATTCCAGCCTGGATAGGCGTCAGCTCATGTATTTGTGGCCACTTTTAGGACAACGCTCATTCACGCAATGGTTGCCCTTGGGGAAGATGTTGCAGCCATGTGATAGACACGATGCTGTGATGTTGCTGTGCCCGACGCAGTGGGGTTTGGGGCCAGAGATAAGGAGCCCAGCCCGCTGCCAGATGTGCCGAGCTAGAGGGAGCAGCACTGCAAAATCACAGAGCACAGAAATGAGCCGAGTTTAGCATGCCAGCATCCTCTCACACAGCTCTCAGGATGCATGAGAGCTGTGTGGAATCGCAGTCCTGACAAAGCCTGACTTCTCCGATTCAGAGGAAATGAAAAGGACTTTGTGACTCTGTTGTGACCGCTGATAGAGGGTTGGTGTGCCCAGGGGACAGCCAGCCAAGGGAGAGGGAGGAGCGCTGGAAAATTTGGCTTCACTGAACAGTTCCTTAAATTCAGTGAGTCACAATTTTCTTTCGGCGCACGCAGCCCTCTGTGTATAAACTCCAGCCCAGAGAGAAAAATATCCTCTGGTCATTGGTGAGAGCGGGTAATGGTTTCCTAAGGATTAATTCCTCCTAAAAGATATCGTCTGCATTCCTTTGGAAGATGCCCTCCCACAGGCTCTCTCTCACAGAGCCACACTAAAAATAGTGCTGAGCGCTTCCTGATGGCAGTGCCATGTTTCTCTGAAAGGTAGGTGAAGCTGACAAAGTTCAGTGCACTTAAATTTCCCTGATATTGTTGTTAATTATCCGTAGATTTCAAACTGAGTGATGATTTCACAAAAAGACAAGATGCAGTCCTATTTTTCTTTCCTTACGTGTGAAAAATGTGCATGTGCTTTGCATAATTAAAATGCATTTTCTCCCTATCCATTGCAAGTTGAGGTGGAGGCTCCTCCAGCTGCTCACTCAGCATGCACGTTTCTGTAGATCCAGCTCATGGTAGCTCTCTGTCAGTGCTGCCCAAATGCAGCTGCTGAGAACATGCATTCAGCCGAGGTTAATAATCACTGGAAAAGGCCATGCAAGATGAGCTGCTGTCCTGCTTCTCCGCTGCTTTGCAGTGGGATGGGCTGTGGGGCTGTTTGTGGAGGGCAGCAGCCAACTCTTATCTCTGTGCAGATAAAGCAGATAAAGCGAAGCATGCTTCCTTGTGAGCAAATTCACTCGATCTTTGCAGCATGTTTAGTCCTTGACTTTCCTGTGAAGGTGGCAACTAAGTCCTGGCAGCAAGATTTTCTCCTGGAGGGCCCCCAAACCCTTCCTGACCCAAGGGACTTCCCACAAAATAAACAAAGGGTATCTCTCCACTTGCCTTTCCTTACCTTGCTTTTTCAGCCCTGTCCTTCAGAGATGCATGTCTCACTGTCTCTTCTGAGTGACCAAAGGAGTTTTATTTCTCCATTTAAAAAATGTCATTTTGGAAATGGGAGTGTGTCCCTGGATTTGTATCATCTGGCTTTTTCTGAAGGACTCCTCTTGTCTCTTCTCCAAGAACAAGACAAAGTGGCTGAGGATGGAGGAGCGCTCCCAGGCCCTGTGGGAGAGCTGAAGAGTGCCTGGTCTGGATGCCACTGCTGCCACTGGGAAACTGAAACTACAGCCCTGGAGAGGAAACAAGATCATCTCTGCTGCTCCCTTCATACTCTTGACTTTGTTTGCTTTGCATGACTAGTTTCTAGCTGAATAAAAAAAAAATCTCCTGGCCTTTGAGATGAGGAAAATCATCCAGCGACAAAAGGAAGTTCTGAGGGGTTTGAGTTGTGTCCCTCCCCTGGGAAAGAGAAAGGATGCCCCCATGGTACCTGATATAACTGGGACTTGCAAAGCTCTGTCTGCTAGTTTATAAACATACACTCATTAAAGCATTTTAATTAGGATGTTTTGAGAACTGTGTGTGGGTCTGTGCATGCCCTTCGTGAAATATTAAACACCCTTGCCCATTCAGTGCTTTTCTCCTCCCCAGGTTTTCCTGGGGTTTGACATCCCTGACTATTCTGGAGTTAAATAATCTTCTAAAAAAAAATCTTAATGAGATCTTTGATGTTCCAGTCAAAGGAGCACATGCCTAAAAAGGTTTTTCTCTCTCCATCCTCTAGTTGTGTTTGTTGATATTTTCCCATCAGGCCTGACAGCAAGCAGCCGATTAACTTGTTAGTCAAGCGCATAAAAGCACAGGGCGAGAGCACGAAATCTCCTGCTGTGTCCTGCAGCCACTCCTCACACGCAGTGGTTTCTGCAGGGCCTGTCTGGGTGCGAGCCATCCATCCTGCACAACTGGCCGTCTCAACAACTCACAGGAAGAAGTGTGACTTCTAGCTCTTCACCCAACTGCTCCAGGCTCAGAGATGTGGCTGTACCAGTGCCAGGAGCTCCTTTGGGGGCAGTGGAGGGTCCCCTGTGGAGAATCACAGCTCTAGGATCACCAGCAGAAGCCCAGCAGGTACCTCATGTGTTTCTTCCCTTCCACCTCCTCTCACCCCTCCATCCCTAGGGCCTCCTGCCCTTTTTCCTCTTCATCTCCAGCATGTCCTTCCCCACACAGCCCACTGACCTCACTCTCCTCCTTGCTTCCACCCCCTTCACCTTGGTCTTTGATGCATGGGACAGCTCAGAGTCCAGCAGGACCAAGCTGTCTCTGCCCTTCTGAGACAGTGAAGTGTCTGTTTATTGGCAGTGCTGATTTCAGGTCCATTTATGTGTGGCACCCTTCAGATGGGAAAACACCAGATGTTGCAGAGAGAGAGTACTCACAGGTGAGCTTCTTGTTTTCTCCCAGAGTGAAGATCTTTGCAAGGAGGCTGTTTGTGCCAGCAGCACCAGGGGATCAGAGCTCCTGGAGAACTTGTCAGAAAGGCTGATGGCTTGTTAACTAATGGTAAGATGAGGGAAGGGAGATGGGCAAAGCTAATGCATTTTTACATCACTGAATCTCATGAGTTTGGTCTTGGCAGCAGTACTGCTGCTGAGCTCCTGGCTCTCCTGTGCTCCCCTCTCCTGCAGTCTCTGGACCTGTCCTTCAACAAGCATCAAGTGACAAATCAGACACTGTGGGCCTTGGTTTTGCAAACCTGCAACACATGCAGGCATGTTTGCAAAGATGGAGCGCACTCACATACCTGACGGCACCTGGAACCCTCCCCTGACACAGTGCTCCACTAACAGAGACGTAAGAAGGCATAATCCCAAGTGAAGCCATGCAAGGAAAATGTTATACATATATTTTTACCTTTGCATAAGGAGACAGTGCACCTGAGAAATAGAGACCCAGCAGCTAGCTGCAGGCAGTGTGAGATGACAGATACATGTTTAAATAATGTCTTTATTCCAGTTCAGCTGAAAAAAATAATTATTGAATGTGGGTCTTCAGCCAAGAAGTACCTTTGTTTCTGAGCTCTCATTGATTAAAATATCTTGTGCTTTCAGCTGGATTATAATAAAGACACTACATTACCCTTCACACAGAGTATTAAAAGAATATCTTTATTTGGGAGAATAGAGGATTTGGAAGGTGACCTTAATGTTTCTTGAAATTTGAAGAATTTCACCAAGCCTGGAGAAACTCCTACTTCTAAACTGGAGGATTTCTGCTAGAACAGGAAGTTTCTCTTGCATTGTTATCCACCAAAATGGGCCCTGGATTATATTTAGTCCCATTCATTCAGCACAATGAAAAGTAAGACTCCAGCCAATTTCCTTAAGCGAGGTTATTAATAAGCACCAGTGCTAGGTGGCTCATCATTTCTAGGAGGCTGGGGAAGGTGATGGACACAGCACAGACACCCACTTTCCTCTGACCAAGGTTCCCAGTGGATGTGACCCTTCAAACGACTTTATAACCTGAGTTCCTGTGCCTAAACATTGTCCCAGGCACAGCTTCCAGCCCTGCCCTGACTGTTCATGCTTATTGGCCCATGCTCCAATGGAGCTGCAAATAGACCATCCAGGGCAGCTTAGTAGATTTTAAGCTGCAGCTAAATAATCTTTCAGAGGCTCCTACAGGCTCAAAGTAGCTACGTGCAAAACTTCTGCTGAGCAGCAGATACTGCAACAACAATTGGGAGCAGACTCCCAACATACAGGAGCTCACACTGAAGTCATATGGGAGCACATGGAGAAGCTGTACAGAAGTCAGGAGCTTGGGTCAACAAGGGCAGCTGCAGACTGTCTGTAATTCCTGGCTTCATACATTGCTTCCTGTGTATTTAAAGACAAATAACTTGAGCTGTGTCTGTTCTGAGCTCTGGAAGGCAGACTTAAGGTAGTGTTATTCATGGTCTTCATGACTTGTAAGTTTTCTTCCATTTTGCTGGCTATCACTTGATGTTGAAGTGTCTGAGCTCAAAATACCTCCTGCCTGTATTTGGCTAATATGAAATGACTGGAAGTTTGGGCTTGCCCTATAGGAGCAAGCTCCCTACCACCACATCTCTTTGTAGTCATCAGTGGGAGAAGTTTGGGGCTGAATGGTTTTGCAACAGTTTCTGCAGTGGGATATATTCCCCTTCAGACCCCAAGCAAACTTCATGCAGCGCGATGTCTTGGCCTTGCTCAGACAGGAAAAACTAGTTGCTTCCCTCCCACTGGGTGCGATGGTGGGGAAGGAGTGGAGGTGCTCTCCTCTGTGCTTCTACAGAAGCAAAGTACAGCAATGTGTGGCTGTCCTCTTGCCATCTAGGGATGTTTTAACATGTTATGGGTACAAGGGAAGAAAGAACATGGGAAGCAATGTGTTTCAACCACAAACATCTGGGATTCAAATGCAGATGATGGAGTAATGTTAGTCTAACTTCTTCCTGCACATGGCCATGTACAAGAAAAAAAAGTTATCTTGTGCTCTGAAAACCAAACTCTGGTTCTGAGAAGGCACAGGATTGGACAGTGGGGAGAGAAAGGACAAGGGGGATGGATTTAAACTGAAAGAGGGGAGATTTAGGTTAGATGTCTGGAAGAAATTCTTCACTCAGAGAGTGGTGAAGCACTGGAACAGAGTTGTACAGAGAAGTTGTGGATGTCCCATCTCTGGAGGAGTTCAAGACCAGGTTTGATGGGTTCCTGGGCAGTCTGATTTATTGTTGCAACCCTGCCCACAGCACGGGGTTTGGAACTTGATGATCTTTGAGGTCCCTTCCAACCCAAGCCATTTTATGACTCTGCGATTCCATGAAGGTGGAGGTGAGCATGATTGTGGTTTCTTGGCTGGAACGGTTGGAGCAGTTGTTACGTCAGTGCCCACCTCCCCACCTCTGGTGCCTGTCACTTCAGCAGTTACAGCTCTGAGACCTTCCAAAGCTCAGCAGTTGGCACCTTTCAGCCTTTATGCAAACTCAGGTACCACTGCAAGGCACTTGTTTCACTCAGATTTGGAAGATCACAGCCATGAGGACTGTAAATGGACTACATCTTAAAGAACGACAGAGGTTGTGAGCCATCAGAACATGGCATCTTCAAAACCACCACAAAGCAGGCAGGTGAGGCCACATAAGCCAGCCAAGCACACTACAAAATCAAGTTATAGAAGTAATGAAATATTAAGCCAGAGAATTTCTTCAAATTTTAGCAATTTGTATGTATGCATGTGGTTGGCTCTGCTCTGTTATTCCTGCCAAGCACTCAATTAGCACTTGAGTTAATAAGATGTTTTAATGGCTGTTAAATTAATCAACAACTCTGACACTGCTTCTCTTTTTTCCGAAGGAAAGACATTCTTTCAGCCCAATTCCTATGTTATCAGTGTCACTAATTATTTGTTTATTCTTTTTACTGCACTTATTTGACTTCATTTGGAATTAGATGCAGTGATAGGGGATGTAATTTAGTATTTTTTCTGTAATGTGCTGAATAGATGAGGATTAGCGCTCCCAGCTATGAGAAAATGAGTACTCATAAGCAGTTGTTCAAACAGAAAACACAGAGCCTTTTTGACAACTGCCATATTCCCTTTGATTTGCTCTTCATCAGCGCTTGTGTGAGTTTGTACACAGAAAGGTTTGCCAAAATGAAAGTACTGCTAATAGAGATGAAAACGTGTAAGAGCCCCCGTGAAAATGTTTGGGCTGACCTGTGCCACAGCTATTTCTTTCTGATTCTCTGACAGCAATCCAGGCAGGAAAAAAAAATCAATAGTTTGGGATTGAGCTCATCAGCCCCTCAAAACAGCTAGTGTACTAAAGATAGAAAGAAAACATCAAGTAAAAGAATTCTAAAATAGCTGAAATATGTCCCCAAACCCATGGATTTAGAATTGTTTCGTTCTGAAGAATTTAAAGAACAAAAGAAAGCACATGACCTGCGGGCAGTGCGCAGCTCTGCACCAGCTGGGGTGGAGAGGGTGATGGTTTCCCATCCGGCTCAGAGCAGGGCCGGTGCACATGTGGGTTGCTGTAGGTCTCAGGCTGAGTTATCTCCTTGGGATGATGCAAACCTATGCTTCTGCTGTGAGTGAAATAGCCTAGGGCTGGAGCTGTGCTGAGAGAAATGAAAAGCTTTCATAAAATTCTGTCATGTGCTGAATGTGGCAGCCTGTCGTGTAATAATAGCTAAAACTTTCTGTAATTAAAACAAGTAGCTAGTTATGGTGTCTGACTATGATCAAAGCTCTTTTGTCTGCTCTGACAGTTGGCACATGCGAAAGATTTTGGCTTACGTGGAAAATACTGTTGTGGTTTTTCTCTTGGTTTTAAATGGCAAGAACCATACATCTCGGATTATCCCTGAACTGAAAGAAAACAGTAACGGGAAACTAAGAACCAGAATTCGCATGACGTAAAACGTCTACGATTTCTGGCAGAAGCAGCTCCTGTGCCCAGTGATCATGCCTTCAGAGTAGTTGACCCGATGCTGCAATGCAAACAGTTGATTTGGGTCATTTTGTTTTTCCAAAGAGACGGGAATACAGCTTGTGGGAGCAGTCCCAAAGGTACTGTGCTGCCTTGTTAAAATAAGAGTTGTTTTTGCATAACAAATATTTGTCTGAATTGTGACAAACCAGTCGTCTCCCAGTAAAGGATGTTTTTTCATTACTTGGACTGTAAATAGTTTTTGGGATATACGTTTAATGAGTAGAAGGTACCTTTCTGTTCATGAAATCTCCATCACTTTCCTCTTTCATGTCTGGTATCTATATTACAAAATACAGGACTTGGTGAGTAAATATAAACTGCTCTTGCCCTCAAATTCCTCTTCATCTCCAAAAAACCCCAAACTAATCCAGAATTCCTTTTGCATCTCTGAAAACATCTACTTCCGCTTAGAGGTCTCCGGGAGGATAAATATGAAGAAGTTGAAAAAAACAGATGTGAACTGATTGGCTGAGGAACATCAGCCAATAATATAATGTTTTAAACATTATTCTAGGCAACAAAACATAATCTGAGGGAAATGACCATCAGAGTGTGCTGCTGAGCACCAGCATTTTTCCTTCTCTTCTCCTCAAGTTCTGAGGTACATTTTGTGTAGATTTGCTCTTCTGCATCTTATGAGCAGTCATGTCTTCACGTGTTGCTTGTAATTTGTTTCCTAGATAGGGGCGCCACAATATAAGGGCATAAAACTATTAGAATGCATCCAGAGTAAGGCTACAAAGATAGGGAAGACTCTGGAGGGCAAGGTGTGTGAGGGGCAGATGAGGTCCTTTGTTTTGTTCAGCCCAGAGCAGAGGAGCTGAGGGGAGGCCTCATGGCAGCTACAACTCCTCACAGGGAGCGGAGGGGCAGCACTGAGCTCTGCTCCCTACGACAGCAACAGGGCCCGAGGGAACGGCATGGAGCTGTGTCAGGGGAGGGGCAGCTGGGGGTTAGGGAAAGGGACTGCACCAGAGGGCGGTGGGCATGGAACAGGCTGCTCAGGGCAGTGGGCACAGCTCTGAGCTGCTGGAGCTCAGGGAGCATTAGGACACTGCTCTGACATACAAAGGGTTTGGGTTTTTGGGTGGTGCTGTGCAGAGCTCGGAGCTGGACTCAGTCATCTTTGTGGGTCCCTTCCATCTTGGGCTATTCTGTGGTTCTATGATCCTGGGCTACCTTTGCTTTAGAGGGCAGGACTTCACTGTGAATGGTTGAGAGCTCACCACTTTGGTCTATGTTTCCCTTGGAGTGACTTTGGACTCCACTGCCGGTGCTCTGGACCCGGAGCAAATTGCTGAGCATGTGGGATCTTCTCATCCCTGGAGGCTTGGCTAATAACTACTGCCAAATGCTGCTGACACCATCTCAATGGCTTGTATATGTGCCATGCCCCATGTTGACTGCACTTTATCTACTTGCAATCTTGACTCCACATTGTACTGCTTACACACAGACCCAGACTTACCATCTCTTGGGCACGTGAGAATAGTTCTTCTAGTGCAAGAGGCAGAGCTGCTTCCCAAGTGCAGAGACAGCCCATGCAGGCTGCAGGCAGTGGTGTCATTAACATATCCAGGGACATTGCTTCCAGGTGATGACGGACAGTATTACCATCATGTGCAATCCCAGCAAGCGATGTGCTGTGACATTCCCATCCCTGACAAAGAACTGTTGACCTATGGAGCTTTCCTATTATATTAATTTATCCACTGCTCACCTTCAGTGAATGCTTTTAATTGACAGCCTGACTGATCTACTTCTGATGGAATACGAGCGCTGCCATCTTGTAGGCTGGTTTCTCAGGCAAGAGACACTTGGAAAGAAACATCTTTACTGCAGATGTCAATACAGAAGGATAAAATCTGTCCTTAAAAAGGAAGGAGTCACAGACTACGGCTGAACCTGTTTCTGCTCCTGTGCTTCATCTGAGCGTCTGAAATATCATGAATAGTGACAGAGAGATTACTCCTTGGTCCCCCAGTACATGCAAGAGGGAAGGGTCCCTCACCAAAATCCCCATCACACTTGAGTGTTTGTGTACTCCTTGTGTGAACATGCACGTTGACAATACATAAGTAAGAACAGTGCTTAACGTAAGTAACCTCTTTTTGCTTATATAGGCTTCTCTGGAGTTCTCTCAGGGATTCTTTCCACTTGATGATAAAACAAAAGAATTGTTTTGCTACTATTGTAGTTTGAAGTGTTTCTCAATACGGTATTGTCTCACACTAGGATACGGTTAAGTAGGAGAAAGATGGAAGTTGTATTTCAAGCTGGGCATGGGAAAATTGTACTGCAATTTGCATGGTTGCCCTAAATACAGGAATCTTCTGTGCACAGCTTCGCACTTCCTCAAGCTGAGAAACTCCAGAGCAGAAAGGTTCCCTGAAAACCAGCAGCTGAAAAATATGTTGCTAGTTTTGCACCATTTAAATTCTTGAGTAATGTGGGCACTGTATAGATGGGTAGGGTAACACAGTTCCTGTGGGCAAGACTAGGAAAACGGCATCTTCTGTGAGGGTAAGTGGATGTTTTCTATGCTACTGAATATCTCGACTATTGACTTTCTGTGATACAGCTTTATTAACTCTTACCTTTTTTGCCAGAATGTAGTTTGGGTTTTTTATTCATTTGTGCCTGTGTGTGTGTGTGTATTAATGTAGACATGCATATGTAAATACATGTTTATGCACACATACACACATGGCCTGGGGAATGTTCTTGTGTATGTACAAATTTCATTTGAATTCTAAAGATTGTACTTTAACTCACAGTGCCAATTAAAATGTCTGTTTTATGCAGACAGCATAAATGATCGTAGCTCCAAATCAAAGTACTGAGGACCATCAGTACTGTCCTGAGAGCCCTTGGCTTTCCAGGGGTCTCTTCTCAAATGCTACTGGAAAAAAAAACAGAGAAATTCAAAATTTGAGCATTGTAAAGACACCACATAGATCAAATCCCATTACAGACAGACAGCCTAAAAAAACCAAACCAAAACAAACAAACAAACAAAAAACAAAGAAAAAAAACCCCAACACCTTGTCTAGAAACAAAAGACTAAGCAAAGGGTGGTGAGCCATTTTATGCCATTTTTTGAAACATACCAGTCAAACCTCAAAGGACTGGAGAAGCAGTAAGTACTCCCAGAAAGGGAAAGGCATTCTGGTGTTTATTGTTTTTCAGAGGTGTTTTTATTATTTACTAGAGTTTCTAAGCATAAAGCAAGGGTAACTTTAAGCAGTTCCTCTGCAGAGTCTTCATGTACATCGATCTGTCACACGAGCTGCCAGGAGTGAAGAACTGGAAGAATGGAAAGTTAGAGTGGAGTCATGGAGGAAATACTGAGCTCAGGGCAGCCGAGTATGAGCTTCTTTACCCTTAAGGGGTATCACTTCAGAAGCTGTAGTATTGGACCAGCAGGTTGAGAGCTAGATGGGTGCTGAAATCCAGATGTTTGAAAGCCTGTTGGCTCAGTTATAGCTGCTGCTGGTAACATCCACCACCTGAGAGTTAGATGGGACTGTAATAAAGAACCCAGTAAACAAAGTATTTCTAAAACAAGTAAAATTACTTTTAAACAAAACCAGATATAGAACATTAGGAATATATATATATATAAATAAAAGCTTAACTTTTAAACATCAAAAGCATGCTACATGGCAGTCACTAAAGTGAGTGCAAGGTAAAATCCCAATATAGTACAATAAACATGAAGAATTCCTGGAGGGACAGATCTTGAGATGCTTTGCAATTGTAAAATGATACAGAGAAGTCTAATAATAAACAGCGTGTTGTGAGCTGGGGTCTCATCTCTTGGAGTCACCTGCAGAGAGTGACCCTGCTGAGAGGAACTGGTGGCCTTTCCTGATCACTGGGGCTGTGCAGTTTTGGCCCTTTGGGGATGGACTTGCACCATATTGCATCAAGTATATTACCAGACAGCTGCTAAGGGGAGCGAGGAGCACAGAGATAGCACGTGGCAGCTGAGCTGAGCCAGAGAGTGTGAAGGGATGCAAAAGCAGGGAAGATGTGAGGCTGGAAAAGATTTGTTGAGTCAAATGCTGTTTTGTTTCCTTTTAAGTAGATTGCAGCCCTGCTTCCTCTCAAATCAATGAAAATTAACTTCAAAGAAAGTAAGCAATACTAGGTCTTAAAAACAGTGAAAGCTTTTCCTTGTTGTCTGAATCTTCAAATGATAGTCCTTCTTTCTTTCTCCCTATCTATATATTTTCATCTCAAACTGCACTGGGTCAGACCCATGAAGTCCTGCGCAGCTGATGACTACACTGGTATAGCTGGGAAGTGCAAATTCCCCCACAGTCAGCCTAGTGTGATAGGTTCAGTGTAGAAGCAGAAGGTGGGCCTGCATTGCTTAGCCCATCCTGGAGCTCTGTGGGGGCTGGGAAGTGGTGGGAAGGCTCAGCTGTGGAGTGAGCCTTGCTACTCATCCAAATCCCTGATCAGAATACATCCTGAACTCCCAAAAGCTGAACTCTGAGCAGGTGCAAGCCTGAAGGTGGGCTGATTCTGCACTTCAGGTGTAGGAGGAATCTCTTCTGCATTCAGTTCAGAGGTGGAGAAATGCAACTGCCATGAGGAGGGGACTTTTGGCTCCTACAGATTTAATTCAGTTGATCCAATGAAATACACATACTCATCTTAAACAACTGAAGGAGGTATTAACTGCCTGTGGTTTAACAACTGTACTATGTCAAAGGGACCAGTCAGCTAGAGCCTTCTAATTCTTTTCTAAAGAAAGGATAAGAGAAGAGATGACAATGCAGTATTTATAATAAAGATGAAATGAGTGGAACTCAATGGCGCCAGCAACTCCAGAGCTCCTGCTGCTCAGGCTAATGCATTTTGCATTAGCACGTCTGGATATCTGGCACTGGAAGGTCCTGAAAAAGCTTTACAAAACAGTGGTATTCTTATAGCGGTGGCATTTCTTCTGAGCACCACCGACTGGTGCAGCTGGGATGGACAGCCCCTCCAGCTGGGGAATCACCAGAAATGTGCCAGGCAAATGAGACCTGCTTTCCACTTGCTACTTGCACCTGGGCTGCTTTTTGCTCTGCTCACCTCTGCATAATGAGATGAAGCTGCATCGAAAGGGCTGGCACCCTCCTGGCAACTCAGGAACATCGTGCTCCAAGGGTGGGACATCCATCCTGTCTGGAGCTGGAGAATGTCCCACCAGTTACCACCTCACCTGGATCATGGCTTCCTCAGGTTATCATAGGGACTACTGGGCAGCTGGACTTCACAGTTGGCCTATGAATACAAAATTTAATCTGTAAGTAGATTTGCTCTGTGTTGGCTAAAAAAATAACATCTGTTTTACAAGAACCCTGGGATCTGTATCCCATTCTACTCCACCACTCCAACAGCTAATCCTGTATTTGCTTTGGAAGCACTACAAAATCCTCAAAGGAATTAACAGCCGGCAACTGCATGTCACCAGAACAATTTATTTTTCATTCTTTCCTCCACCAGATGTATGCCTCTTATTTCTTCCTGAAACCTGGATTTGCAAACTTTTCTGTTGCTTTATCTTCCCATAACCCTGGGGAGTGATTAACAACAACAGTAATGAGCAAAGAGCAGCAGCACCGCAGGGCAAACTCTGGGGCAGGAGGAAAAGCTGCCTGGGTGTCAGTGTCCTCAGAGGCAGATGGCAAACGTCACCTTCGTCTTAACAACTGTGATGATAGAAAGGGGAAATGCAGCACTTTACAGTTTTCTTTTAGTTTTGATTTCTTGTTCTAAAAAATAAGTGATACCAGAATCTATTTCAGTAATTCTTAAAATATGGTCCTCAGATGCTGCTTTCCTTCTTTTGGACCAGCTCCCTCTTAAATGAGCTCCTTTCTGCACAGCAGCACATCAGTCTGAGGGGGAAATGGAAACAGTGCCACAAAGTGTGGGAACAACTCAAAGAGGAGAGAGGCAGGGAGAAGAAAATAAATTCCTCAATTTGTTGTCCTGGTTGTCCTGATTCCGTTCCTTCCAAAAATAAGGCTGATTTTTGTCTCTGACCCCAAATGCAGGAGCAGGAGGACTGGGACAGCAACTCTGAATCTCGTGCTTACAGGCAAATGGCTTTTGGCTTGACGTTTCAGCAACTCCTTTTGTTCTCAGTGGGACATGCTGGTGCTGAGCTCTTCAAAATCTGGATGTCATACATGAGGAATACTTATTAGACCCATGGGATGTAGGCAGGGTTGTTTAGTTATCACAGCACAGTGCCTAGAAGCCATAAAGAAGGGAAAAGCCCAAGCCATGCTGCTCCTCACTACTAATCCACTTGCCTACCAATATACTGAAGGAAAATGGTCATGGTGGCTTCACCCAAACAGAAGGGTAAAAAGAAAACAACATTTACCCATGTTTTTAGGCAACACTGATAGGATTAGCAAGCAGAGACAAATGTCTTACACTGAATGACCCCTGTGTTAGGTCTCTAGTGCTTCTTGATGTCCCAGCAAGTGTCCAGGAGGAATGTGAAGCATACAGCAGCGCAGACATTGCCTGCTTCCAGGAGGATGTGCTGCTGGCCTCGCTCCAACAGTTCCTTGGGGATGGGCTGAGCCCAAACAGAAAGCTGCTCAAGGTTTGGCAGACTTTTTTAAAGGAAGATTGAATGTCCTGGATCTGCAGAAGGTGTAGTATGTCAGAGCAGAGCCCTCCATTTCTTCATGCAGAAAAGCATGTAGAAGAGCAGAAGAGCAGTCCCGTATTGCTTGAGTAAAGAACCAGTCCTCTATAGCCACTTGGTATTAAACCAGTCTCAAGAGCAGGACAGCGGAGATCCGGTGGCATGGTGGATCTGTCAATGCCTCAGCAATGACTTGTGTGGATCCCAAAGGGAACGAATGTTGCCACATATATTGCAGATGCCATGCAGAGGACACACAGGCTTGTGGCTGCAAGAGCAGCTTGGGACTTGTACTGCTTTGGAGCTTGTCACCGGTACCTGATGTGTCTCTTCAGGTGCTTTTTTGGCATGTATTTTGATCAGGAAGTGCTTTGCAGTCCCATGTAAAAAGCAGTCAGGATATACTACATAAAAACAGGAAAGATCTTTAATCTTAGGGTCATGAGAATGACACTTGACCTAGCAAAGCTACATTTGCAATCACTCTACTTTTAATGTACTTGCTTTCCTTTAATGCCAATGGTGCTTCCAGCCTCTAGATTTCACCCGTGTCTCCAGCTGTGAAGTTTTAGGTGAGTAATGGGTCAGTGTAGGTCTTGAGAGCACTGCAATGGACTACAAGCGGTACTATCCCAGAAGCATTGCCGACTTGCTCTCTTTCCATCCACTTTTTCTTTCACATTTAAATACATCCAAGAGTCTCTTGAAAGAGAGACTCTTTTTGGTTCATTGCTTGATTTTCTTCAGCTAGTGAATATTTATTCCCCTTTTGGGGAAAATAATTGGAACAGTGAAAGTAGATGTAATCAAAAGCTGAAAACTAAATGATGTTCTATGGATCTAAACTCATTTTAAATGAAATCTAAAATAAATTCATTTTAACACCTGAATTCTTTGTATGAGCAGAACTGAGAGGCTGAAGACCAGAAAGAATGTCAGAAGTTGCTGTGACCCTGAACTTGGTTCAAACAATTTGAGCTCTGCCATTGGAAAACTGTTGCAGATTCAAGTTGCTTTTTAAAAAAGACAGTGATGACCCTGCAAAGAAAGCTCAAAGATCAACTTCCTAAAAATCACATGGTAAAGCCTGTGACCAAAATATACCATGTCAGAGCATGGATAGAAGGCACAAACATCATGTGTTGAAGTCTCCATACCAAGGCTGAGCTTTACAATAGGATCTTGTCTTTATGATCACTTTCACTTTGAGTTTCGAGGATGGCATGACTCTTGCACAGGGTTACTCACCCCAGATTGGCAGTGGAATAAGCCAGCTTGCTTTTTGCATGAACAGTGAACTGGTATGGAAGAAGAACAGTGCCTGAGCTCTTTCACTGTCTCCTGTCTCAACAAGCTCCAGGAACGTCACTTTGCGAGATTAGACCACATATGTGGAGCTTATCTAAAGCTGCGCTGCAGGCGAGGGGCAGAGAGCCCTTGTCTCAAACTCCAGCGCTATCAGAAAACTTCTACAGTTTCTCAGGTATTTGTCGCAACACCACAATACATCCTTTGGAGCGAGAACACCTGCAGCAGGATCAGGTTTTATCCAGCACCAGGTACGCTGATAATGCCAAAGCCCTCCCTGCTGTATTTCCACCAGAGCTATTTTTAAGTGACAGCGTAATATATTTTTTTTCTTTCGCTCATTTGTCAGAGGAAGAACTGGCTGTGCCGTGCGTGTGCTGTGACAAGAAACTTCCAGTTAGTTTTCAGCCCGTTCCAGCTGGGACGGAGGCAGGGCTGGAGAAAGTGCTGACTGTGGACAGGGTGAGCCCTGCGGGAGCAGTGGCCCCACAGCCCTCCCTCTTCCTGCCAGGGTTCCCCGGAGTCCAGCTGTGGGAAAAGCCTTCAAGGTTTTGTGTGACCCTGGTGCTGATATTGCTCTGGGCTGGGTTTTGTAGCTGGGGCTGGTTTATGTGTAGCTGAACTCCTGCTTGCAGAAGGGTTGGTGAGTTTAGTTTTGTTTCTGGTTTTGTTTCACTCAATTTGCATCAGATTTTCAAGGACCTACAGTTTAGGTTCTGACTGGCCTCAAGGCACGAAGTGTCTAAAAGTAAAAATCTAAGAACTGCAATGTCCAAATGGCAAGTGCCACTGCACAGACAATGCACATCTCTTCAACAGCTTTCCCCAGCAGAGGCTCAGTTGGGCCCAGCTCTCCACCAAAGAGTATGGATACAGCTACGTGTTCCCAAACAGGCTTTACCTTTCATTTTTTCTCAATAATACATTGCAGAGTGACACCAGCCACTTTTCATCCCCTGGGGATTTCATCTGGATGGAGGAAACACAAAATTCCTGCTGGAATGGTGGCAGTGGTCCCACAGCTTTACACCAGGATTTCTTGCCCATCCAATTCAGACACAAATAGCTCACAGTAGATAAAACCCTACTGAGAAATATGGATTGCCTGTGTGTGCAGTGTTTGGATATAAATCATGCCTAATTAAATCCTGGAAGATTACATTCTCCAGTTTCATGTTCTCTGTTTATACACGGGCCCAAGATTCCTGTTTTTACGCCTCTGAGTAATCTGAGCTCACGCAGGTTTCATTCCACAGCCTTCTTACGCGTCATATGTAAAATACTGCCCCACTACAGAATTAAGCTCACAGAGTTCAGCCAGACTGCTGCTCAAGTAGCCTGAACACTTCTCACTTGAAGAAATGGAGCTGGAGTCCATTTCTGGGGCCTGTGCTCAGAGCACAACCAGAGCTCTCCTTGTGTGTTGTGCCCTGACCTGGCAGCCCCAGCAATGAAGCAGGAGGAAGAATGGAATCTGGGCCTAGCCCAAGTGCTGCCAAGTCCCACCAGTTATCGAGGCCGGGTGCTTTTTAATTGCAGAATCCAGTAGAACTGGATTGAAACCAACATGCTTATTTTTCCATTGAGAATCTGATTGACACTGTAAAATCTCTTAAATTCTCTAGCTGCTGTTATTGATCCAGAAGCCACTGCAAATACCAGAAATGGATGGGCTAGATATTAAAGATATGTTAGACCCTAATCATTTCTGCTGGCTTTGGTTAAAATTCCTAAGGCAATAATAATGGAAGCTGTAAAAATATGTCCCTTATTCATTGTGGCTTTACGTCAAGAGTTTACTGATCTAATCATTAACTAGCCTGCTGCATTATCTATGAAAATGGCTCTGCAATATTCATGAAATGTGACCTTTGTTAATTCAGTGTTACAAAGTGTTAGATTCATTCTGTTTGCAAGTGGAACAGATTTCAAAAGCACTGTGCAATTAGTACAGTTTGATCTTACCAGCCTATCTCTGCATGGGGTAGCCTCCCACTGAAACAGCAAGATTTCTGTCAGAAATAAAATGTGTTTTCCATGTATTACAGCTAAAAGTAAGACCGCAACACCTGCTTGCAATACATCATCTTTGGCAAAGGTAATCGCTGACTGAATGTTCCCAGTAAGGGAAAGAAGTAACACCAGGCTTAGAAATCTTTTTGTTATGAGAAATACCCAAACTACAAAAAAGAGTGCATGTTGCCAAAAATGTTTGCTGTGTGTAATACCATAAGGGGAATACAAAAGGAAGTAGGACAGTCTCAGGCTGAAACGTGCACTCTTGCAATTCTGCAATAGCTATGGATAAAACAATTGCAAGTGAGAACAGGAAGATCTGGAAGGAGCCCAATTGAGTTGAGATCCTTTGGTGCGTGATTCTCCGACCTGTTGCCCAGGACCACTGTTAGGAGGGGATGGTAAGGACCTCATATTCTAAAGAGCTCATCTTCCTGATCCAGCTCATGCTACCATCCATTTCTGACTCCCATGGGACAACACGTACCACTTCAGTGTATGCAGTGTTTTGGAGGAATTAAGTTTCTTCAGAGTGACAGATGTGCCGGACAAGCATCACTCAGAGATATCATGTGGCATCACCAGAAGAATGCAGCATCCGTAGCACTCATATCCTATTTTCCCCACCCCCCGAGCTCTGCATGGTCAACATAGAATGGCTAAATCATAGAATGGCCTGGGTTGGAAGGGACCTTACAGCTCACCCAGTTCCAACCCCCTGCTATGGGCTGGCTGCCCCCACCAGCTCAGGCTGCCCAGGGCCCCATCCAACCTGGCCTTGAGCACCTCCAGGAATTGGGCATCCACAGCTCTCTGGGCAGCCTGTGCCAGTGCCTTACCACCCTCATAGTGAAGAATTTCCTCCTGACATCTAACCTAAATCTTCCCCTCTTTTAGTTTAAAACCATTCCTCCTTGTCCCATCCATATCAGTGCTCAGGTTTTATACAGTGAAACCAAATCCCACTTGCTCCAGATCAAGAACAAAACTGAGGAGTTCGCTTGTCCCTGTGTCTTCACCCTAGCCCCTGGGCTTGTTCACTACTGCTGGACAAAATTAGAGTTTGCACTGATGAGCCAAGTTAGTCTGTGATGAAAGCTCTACGTAGGGCCATAAAATATACCACGTTGGTCCTCTTTAGATCTGTTTTATTTCCCTCTAGTGTGACACATGCCTGTACTTTCCTTTAACGGGAATCAAATATCCATACTGGTTTCTGATCTTCTCCTAAAATGCAAAGCTGCCTGCAAGCCTGGCCAAAAGTGCTTGGCAGACCTCCCATCTCCCTCTGGCCCAGATGATGTGCAGGTGAGCAAAGGAACTGCTAAGGAAGCAAATGTGAGTTGTGCCTGTGAACAAGGGTTTCTTGGCACCTGGCCGAAAACAGTGGCACTTGTTCCCCAAATTCAGCAGAGCAGGAGAATCCTGCTTCCTGCATGTCACCGCACTGTTATCCAAGGGAAATGGGAAAGCAGAGGGCTTAGCAGCGAAAGAGCAAGAGAGAAGCTCAAGTGGTGGCAGAGGTGAATGGACACCCATGGGCAGGGTCCAGTCCCACCAGCCTGGCACACAGGTGATCCCAGTGGATGACTTTCCTGTTTCCCAGAATCGGTTCCAAGTGAAGGAACATTTGGAAGGGATTAATTCATGCACCGCAAACCAACGTTGAGAAGGAAGAAATGGGAGAGTGAATGTGTGAGACCAGGGAGCAGCTGGGTGAGCTCAGCTTCTCAAGGTGATCAAAGACCACAAAAACACTGGAGGGCACAGTTGCCCTCCAGCTTCTTTCTGGGGCTCCATCATTTGCATTTATTGCCATCACATGTGTCCCACTGGTGGGGGAATTCCTGGGGGTTCTGGCCATCCCACAGCTCTGAGGCAAGATCCAGGGAATGAGAGAAGCTGAGAGAAAAATGGTTTGGGGAAAAATGTGTCTAGAAAGCCCCAAGGTCCTGTTGGAGAACAGTGTCAGAGCCAGCATCCTCCCCACTGTGCTGAGCAAATTCCTCTCGGCAGCGATTCAAGGCAAAGCTTTCTCTTTTCAGGATCACGGATTGTTCTGTCAGATAAAAGAGTTTTCTGCTACTGCATCCTTCTCCAACAGACGGCTCTCTCCACCACATGCTTCTGGCCTTTTCTGGCAAATATAACCACGAGTAAGAGTTTGGCAATGTCTGTAAGATCCCAACATCAGCAATGTGAAATCCCCATTTGCTTTCAGGTCTTCCCTTTGCCTATTTTTTTGTTTTTCCCCAACTGCTTCAGCCTTTCTGAGCCTCTGAAGGTTTAGGAGCTTCTGCGGGTTTTTTTCTTCCTTTTTTTTTTTTTTTTTTTCTTTTTTTTTTTTTTTTTTTTTCCCCAGTAACTAGGAAATTGCCCCATCCCTGGAGGTGTTCAAGGCTAGGTTGGATGAGGCCCTGGCAACCTGATCTAGTGCCTGACTTAGTGGTTGGCAGCCCAGCCCACAGCAGGGGGTTTGGAAACAGATGATCTTTGAGGTCCCTTCCAACCCAAGCCATTCTGTGATTCTATGAAATTTAAAGCAGTGATTTATCTGCTGTTTTCCTGTTAAACACAAAGTGAAAGACGGGTGAACAAAGAGGTGATGGGGAGCAGGCACGAGGCACGCAATGATTCAGCAGTGCTGATTTTTTTAAGTAGCTTCCAAGCTGCTGGGATTCAGGTTCCAGTATGAAAATGCTTTCAGTTGAATAAATCGTGAAAAAACAATAATAGATATTTCAAGACAGAAACAGTAGGTAATTCCTCCAGAGAAAAGTCACAATTACAGCTTGTGCGTAGCTGTTTACTAACATGTAACGTAACTGCAGGGATCAAAAGTGGGATAAAGACACTGGTTTAAAGGACTTTTCTAACATGAAGTGTTCTCCATAAAACTATTATGCTGAGAGGGTGACTAATGGAACCAGTGTGTTTTGAAGCATGTCATGAACACTTTTTATGCTTTCTGAGCACACAAAGAGAAACCCCAGGAGAGAATTAATTTACAAATCTGATTAAGCGGAGTGCCTAAGTGGCAAAAACCATCATGCAATAAATAGTAGGCTCCACAGGTAACCAAAGGCCTAAAAAAAATCAAGTATTCAGCACAAAAAGCCCAGATGTGTGCATTTGGGGTGGTTTGATGTGTTTTATGAGATGTCAAAGGCACAAACAAACAATGAAAGCAGAGGTCACGCTCAGATGATACCTCCTATCTCCTCCCCATTAAGCCGTCATACTCTGCCTTGTGTAAAGCATGTATCTTTATTTGGGAAGCAGAGGCAAGCTTGTAAGCAGAGAGATGAGCCATCGGATAGGGTTCTTCTATGTGATGTCAGGACAGACACACAACATGCTCTGCTAATGGCAGCTATGTACAGTAAGTCCACCCACCTGCAACACGGTATGCACGAACAATCCACCATCTCTTGGGTTTCTGTCCCCCACCAAGCACAATCCGGTGGTCTGCAGGACCAAAGCGTCCCAGCACCAACTCTTTCTTTGTGGGCTGGAGATCTGCACTGCTTTGCACAAGACCATGACCATCTCTTGGTCCTGCCACAGCCACCTCAGTGTCGACAAAAGCTGCCCCTTGTATGGGTCTTGTTCATTCATTCACATTTGGAGTAGCCTATGACAGCATTTCAGAAGTGAACAGTACTGCTGCTCAGAAATCAGACTTTACTGCCTTTGGGGACTTTCTGAGCTCATAGGAGTCTGGATTTTAATTACAATCCCTCATAGCTGTAGATCAGGGGTTCTCAAATGCCGGAGAGATGTTCATTAGTAGTTAAAGCTTTAAGTCCTATCAGTGCACCTGTGAACATTAGAGCTGCCTTTTCTATCCGGGAATGTACTTCTACTAATTTTCATACCCTCTGGGATAACTGCCAATATACATGACACTTTAAAACAATCCTTGTCATTTCATTCAAAAATGTATAGGTGACAGAGTTACTTGGCATGACTAGAACTTAACACAGACTCATAGAATCACAGAATGGTTTGGGTTGAAAGGGACCTTACAGCTCACCAGCCCCAACCCCTGCTGTTGGCTGGGTGCCCCCCACCAGCTCAGGCTGCTCAGGGCCCATCCAACCCGGCCTTGCACACCTCCAGGGATGGGGCACCCACAGCTCTCTGGGCAGCTGTGCCAGGGCATCACCACTCTCTGAGTAAATAATTTCCTCTGAATATCTAATCTAAATCTTCCCCTTTTTTAGTGTAAAATCATTCCCCTTTGTCCTATAACCATCCAACCATGTATTGCTTTCAGCAATTTTGTGTCTCTTGGAGGCCATGCCTTTTCCTCTCCATCCCTGTCACAGAAGTGTCATGGGATTGTTGAGCAAAGATCTTCCTTTTGCTGGAGTTCAGTGTGTCGATTAGAGCATTAAAGCTGGCTTTGGAAGCTGAGCTGTGAAGCAGCACGGGAAAGCACCACACACTATCATTGCTGGCCAGACCTCTGCAGCCACCCAACCACAACCTCTGAAAGAAGCGTTCACTAAATCACTTCCATCCACGCAGTAATGTTTGGAGCTTGCCAACGTTTACGTACCCATTAGCATGATTGATTTCCCATTATCTACTTAATTATTGCAGATTTCACATTTTCATGTTACCTGCTTCACCCTTTGTGCAAGAATAGCAGACACCTTGTCACCACAATGTGATGGGACTGAATTTCTCATATTTTTTCATGGTGAGTTGCAAAACTCCATCCAGTCCCAGGCAACAGTGGCCCAGGGGGTCTTTGCAGACTTTCTGTCTGACTCTTCACTCAGTTTCTATATTTTTACCTATAAGAGAGAGTAGGAAATTTTACTTGCTTTATGTGGCGTGAGAGACTACATGAGACAGTGAGAAATCAAGCCTCTAATTTTTTATTCTAAAGCGTATGTTACAGACATGGTGCCTCATTTAGCATTCAGTTTCATTCCTCTATTGGGTTAATTAGCTTCCAATAAGGAAAATCATTTAATTAGGCCCACAGCTGATCAGAGCCTGGTGCACAGCCTATCATAACAGAGTAGATACAAATTGATTTCAACATGTTTTGGGTCAGACCCAAACATCCAAAGCAAATAGAGAGATAAGACAGCATCTGCTTACTATTCACCTGCCAACTCTTTATGCTGCTCCCTAATTTTAGGTGCTGCAGGAAACTGTCCAGGTTATTTACCACCCAGGCCGTTTTGATCTCCTCCTGACCATGTGTATTGATGCACCAGCTCTTTTATCTCTACTACAGTGGTACAGGCCCAACTGTACTAGCAGTATGAGGTTTAGAATCAATACTGACTCCTCTCTCGTTCAGCTGAACTGCATTTTACTTACCTAATTACTAATATCTATAAAAGGCCTGAACTGGCAAAGCTTGACTAAGCAGTCTCAGATGTTGGATGTGCTGCAGAAACGCACAGCATTATCACTATTGCACAGCACAGGATACACCTACACTCTTCCAGACTCGTCTGGCTAACACAAGTGGCAGCACCTTGCGCCCAGTCATAGATCTGCATCAGCCACATCAGGCATTAATTTTTCCCTACTGGGAATAAAACTTATTGATTCGCTTACATACTTACTGCAGGCCTGTAAATATGTCACAGACATCAATCCTCTGATGAACGAAAATATGTTCTCCCATATACGTTAGCGTATAGCTTGGCTCCTGAGGAAGGGCCGTATATGAGACATTAGGATTCCACCCGTAATTCCTTTTCATCTCAAAATCTGATTCACCTAGTGTACAACTCAGTTGATCTTGGATGTTCAAACGTCCAGGTGAGAGAATTCTAAGCTCAGATGTGTAAGGCTACTTCTCCAATATTTTTCTCTTTGTTCCTTACCTGTAATAAATATTCTAGAAACAAATGGCAGCTAACAGCTCTGTTTGTGGGCAGGACAAATGAGCTCATTCTTCCAAATCTAGGTGGATTTTCAGACTGAACAACAATACAAATTTTTTAGAGATTCTTTCTGCAAACTCACTAGACAAGATTCACTTCACAGACCCACAGAAGGCAGGTATCTTGGGTGAGAAAATGTTTTTTTTTTTTTTTAATATTCATATGTTCACAGGCTCCATAATGTTCAATGATGATATTGAGGCTGTGTTACAACTGACTGATTTTATTCATGAAATTTCATCTCCATTTGTTAACATGTACTCAACCGTGCTCTCTTTCTCTCTCCTGGACTGCAAAAGTGGTGCTAAGCACCAAGACAGCTTACATGATCACGTCAGCAAGCTGGAATATGCTTTTAGTGCTATATGACATGCTTATATCAAAGAATCCTAATAAGAAGGCCTGACTGCAAATGTTATGGGTTAAAGCAGAAATGTTTAATTCAGCAGATCCTTCAGGCAGTAACTTCAGATGGCCATGTCCCCCAAAAAGCACTCTAATACAAAGTGGGTCTGACTCACAGTTTCTTCAAAGCCTTTTTGCACTGCAGTATAGATTTTGTGGAACTTTAATGCAATACAAATGTACACAAGGTCCCCTCCCTATGCCAGAGGAATATAATAAAGCTATGACACGTCTGTGATTTGGAATCAAAATCAAATAATAAATCCTGCTTTTGGAGTGTAACATAACGCCCAACATGTTGCACTGGGAACTGGGTACCCAGTCCTATCTCCAGCTTGTCCCCAGCTCAGTGACACTGAGTTGTTTTGTCAATGTCTCTGTTTCTTTTTTGTCTTTTAAAATGAAAGCAGCACTGCCTTCCATAAAGCGCTTTGAGAGCGGCAGCATCAGTGAAGATTTTTTTAGGAAGATGCTATCCAAAATTGTCAGGCATGGCTTAGGTAAAATGGGGTTTGACATAGAGCAAGCTGATGGAATAAATCAGTGTCTCTCAAGCTTTTCAATCTATGCCTCACTTCAATCAGTTAAGCGTAATTTCATGCCACATCACAGAAATGGCTGCAGGGCCAGGAGCAGGGTACCGCAAGTCCCACGCTCCATACAGCTCACCAGTCAGGGAGTGCTGGCAAGGGGCATTCAAGGTCCCTCAGCCAAACCCTGAAGGATGCCAAGACACAAATGTTGCCTTTCATAGTGTTGCAATTAACAAGGAAAGGATGTTGTAAGGGGCTGGCATTTCAAATTTGACTTTCAATCAAAATAGCACTTCATAAACCCTAACTAAATGGCAAACAAAAACATAGCAAGTTCAACCATTTTTGAAAAGCCAGCAATTCAAACAGCGCAGGAAACAACTGATTCAGAGCAGGGAGGAAGCTGGGCTGGTAAGCATCACATACGGAACCCATCACCTGAGTAGACAGGGGTGACTCAGGTCAGTAGGGACTGCTTTGTTGTCATGGCTCTGGGTCCAGTGAGTATCTGCTGTTTGAGATCAGGGCTAGAGAGTTATCTTCAGCCCTGCTCTATTTAGCTGAGTAGGTGTAGTTAAAGCGTCTCAGACTGGGCTTAGGCACTGCCAAAATTACTGCTTCTGAACTTCCCTCCATTCACCTTTCAGGTGTTTTGGTTTCTGCATGTAGGAAACGAGAGTTAATGATCTGAATAACAGGTGAGATGAGAGAGTAAATGGGATGTGAGGTGCTGAGACAAGGAGATAGAGCTCGTCAGTGCCAGCTCCGAGTGCAGATCCCCTTCTGTGTGGGAAGACAACTAAAGCTCTTTGTTAATTAACTAAGCCTTGCAACACTCAAGGAAGCATGGGGATGGATTTCAAGGCACAGTGAATGAGACCAAGCTTTTGGACACAGGGATAAGATACAATAGGGAACTTAAAAAGATGAAAGAAAGGAATAGGTGGTAGCTGCAATGAGCCAAATCTGAGAAGCATGTAAGGACTAATTATTTCTTTAAGAGTAGATGTGGTGAGCAGCAAACAAAGGAATTTTGTCTAAGTATGGATTCCCATCAGAACTCTGCCCCTCTTGCAGTGCAGGCCAGGAAGCAGCTCTGGCATCAGCAGCCTCTTGTGCCACGTCACACCACTGATGGATTTTGGAAAGGAAAGGCATGATGGCATTTAAAAATGTAAGTACTGGCACTCCAATCATAAAGTGCAGGCTGTAAGTAAACTACAGAGAGCAGGAGGTTGTGGGGTGTGGCTACTGATGGCTCTCCCTTCTGTTTCTAAATATAAAGGTTTGCAAACTTCACCATGAAGTGACAGCCACCCTCTATCACTGGAGGCCAGCTGTTTCTTTAGCACTCAGCTGTTCCTGCTGCTTGCTTGTAGAAATGGAAAAAAGCTATTTAGAGATGCAAATCTGCAAAGAGCACATGTGCATCTTAGAGCATGTCCTTCAGTGCTCACAGTAGTTCAGTTTCACATCCACCTGTGCATCTATGCTGACCTCCCTGAAGCTAGTCCTGAATCAGGGTTACAAAGAAAACCAGATCCAGTCCAATTAATTTTATGTGTTTTGGAAGTTTTAATGATGCCTCATGAGAAGAACTTACTCGAGCAAATATCTTGGTAAACCTGCTTTAAGTTCTCTAATGCATTGTTGAATACTGTACAGAAAGCTCCTTCAATGCAACTACAGGTTAACGTGTGCATTTGCACAATGTATGCAATGTACAGCATTTGTTTGGTATGAGCCAATCCATTCACTCCTACATAAATGCACGCGCATTTACTCTGGATGTCATCTGTAGGGGCTATGTCTGTGTATGTCTGCGTCTGGTCACACGTGCACTAATTGCTCAAGCAAAAAATAGAGTTTAGAACTCAGAGAGCCATCGTGAACAGAAATCAGCTATTTTCGGGACTGCAGGGGGCCTATTTTGTAGCCCTTAACACCATTTCATGACAGTTACTCATGCACAAGCTTCAGAGGCTAACAGCGTGGGTCAAGAGTGGTGGGGAGGAGCAGGAGAAGCTTCAGGCCCTCAGAGCCTTGGCAAAGTGATAGCTGAATCCCTGCTTTAGGTACAAGTGCACCCTGCTTTCACCCAGGTACATTTGTACACCAATTGCATTTATCTTCCTTTCTGGCCGTGTGACTGCACAGCATGGGTATAAAAGACTATAAGATGCATTTAGACACACACACTAAGAAATACAGATGCTCTGCAGATCTGAGGTACCGCTAGTCCACTGGCTACAGGAGTGAACAGCATTGCCTTATCTTGTATCTTTCTGTTTTCTTTACTACGTGCCCTATTGCATGCGGTCAGGCAAAGGGAACTTCCTTTCCTGTGTGGACACTGCAGAACTATGCATATATAGTTTCGTGTTACTTTATATAGAAGAAAGCAATGTGAAATAGTTTCTAAATCTACTCCCAGTGGAGACAACAGCAAAAAGACCATTAGTTTTGAGGGGTTTACAGTGAACACCTTTCTGCCTCATCCTCATGCAGAATTTCAACAGTTCAGGCAACAAGTAAAAAATGTTAGAGAATTTTTTTCTTTTTTTTTTTTTTACTGTTGCCATCCATACTTTGAATTCTCCTCTGCTGTGTAACTTACAGAGTCACACTTTTTTCCAAGCAGATACAACATTCCCTTAAATTACAGCCACTAGGCTGCTTTCTTTACAGCCTTGTATTTTGTCCCATCCTGGGAAACTGGACCAAATAGGATGAGAGGTAATGGCCTTAAATTGTGCCAGAGGAAGTTCAAGTTGGATATTAGGAACAATTTCTCCTCAGAAGGAGTGGTGGGGCATTGGAACAGGCCGCCCAGAGAAGTGACCATCCATGGAGGTTTTCAAGAAATGCAGAGATGTGGCACTGAGGGACGTGGTTTGTGGGCATGGTGGGATGGGCTGACAGTTGGACTAGATGATCTCAATGGTCTTTTCCAGCCTTAATGATTCTATGCGATCAGCAGTCTTCACCAGCCATATCACATTCACTTATCTGAGGCAAAGATACAGACTAGTGAAATACCAGGTGTAATGTATGAGGGTTGCTCCAAAAGTAATGCCTTCTATTTTATGATGTTGGCCCACAACATCAAAGGCAAATGGTGGTGGTATGGCAGTAGAGGTTGAACCTTCCCACCGACATTCTATTACATGTTGTTGCTATGTAACAGGTGGCAGCAGAGGGGCAGTCTTACAAAATGACATCTAACGCAGAAATGTGTATGAAGTAAAGGTGTGAAACTGAATTCCTCCATGTGGGAAAAAATTGCAGCCACTGACATTCCTTGATGCTTGCTGAACATTTCTGGAGACCAAACAGTGGATGTGAGCACAGCGAGGCAGTGGGCGGTGCAATTCAACAGCAGTGACAGTGGTCACCTCCACCGGTGCAGACTGTTATGAGTGCAGCATGCAGGTTCTTGTTTATTGCTGGTGAAAATGCTAATGGTGGTGACTGTGTCGGAAAAAAGCATTTTGTAGCTGAGAGTTTGCTCTATTAAATAATGCTATTGTGCTCTATCCGTTGTATTGTGCTCTATCCGTTTATTTCCATGGAAATAAAGAGGACACAGTACTTTACGAGAAACTTACCTATATGAAGTCTCACTACATTCTTGTAAAAAAAAAAAAAAAAAAAGAGGTAAAACACAATCTTTATTTTAAATCTGAACTGCTATTCTCTTAAAACGAACCTGTAACTGAACCCACGGGAGCTGATGTCTTTTGCTAAAGAACAAAAGCAGAGCACAACGTTCTGCAACCCTCCTGACCAGCTCCCATTCAAACAGCTCAACTGAAATCAACGGGACCACTTGCGCGTACCAATGCCGTCCGGCAGGAGGGCTGCTGACAGCCTGCAGCGCTTCTGGCCGGAAGACGTAGCAATGCGCACTGGCAGCACCGCTTAAAACCCATCTATTTTAAAGCTTCTTCCTCATGCGAAAGCCAACGCATCTTCAGGCAGCAGCTGTGCAGCAGCAAGCCGAGATAAAGAGGCCAAGTCCGCAGCGCCAATGGGACAGCGCGGACGGGGAGGCAGCGAGCGGCTTCCTGCCCAGCGCCGCAGCGGGGGGAGGAGGAGGAGAAGGCGGAGACGGCTGTGCCGGGGGTGGCTGCTGGGTGGCAGTGGCGGAAGGCAGCTGCACGTGCTGGCAGGAGCCGGGGAGCCTTAGGGCAGTGCTGCTGCGTTTCTGACGCGCTTCGCTGCTTTTTCTGCAGGATGGATTTTTAACTCTATTTCTACAGCGCTACGGTTCTCCTCTCGCCTGTGAGGGATCACAGATACGCGCGCCAGGCATTTTTTTACGCAGATCCCTGCTATCTAATTGGTAGCATCTTTTTCATCCCAATCCACTTCTTTCTTAACGGCCCTCCCGTTCCCTGAGAACAGCCCTGGACTGAAAGCCGCCTGGCGCTGAGGTAACAGCGCGCACCGCGTCCCACGCGCCTCCAACGCCCACCGCCCCCCTGCGCCGCACAGCGCATGCGCGCCCCGCCCCGCGCACGCGCAGCGCACTCGCTGCTCGTGGCCTGCTGCTTCTCCTCGGCGGCAGCACGGCCTCTCCGTCTCGCCGCTCGCACCGCGGCCCTCAGTCCCTGCGGCGAGGAGAGGCTGCGCGGAAGGGCTGTGGGAGTGCTCAGCCTCCTCTGCCCCGCTTTTTTATTGTTGTTGTTGTTGTTGTTGTTTTTCTTGCTCCCTCTCTCCCTTTTTTCGCAGCTTTCCCCAGGCACGCTGCCTGCCTGCAGGTTTGTTTTTAACGGGAGGCGCTGCGAGGCCCCGCCCCGCCTGCCTCTTCCTCACGGCAACGCCGCGCCTCCTCCACGCCCATTGGCTGTCCCCGCCCTCTGCCCCTCCCCAGACTATGTGCCACGCCCCTCCCGCCCTATTGGCTCCTTCCCCGCTCTCATTTGCATAGTACCCCTGGGGCCAATCAGCTCCAGCTAACTGCTTAACATGCAAGAAGCGAGCCAATCGGCGCGCGAGGGGGCCGGGCCACCACGTGCTGTTGCTAAGCTTCGGCTTCTAAATTGTTACTATAGTGGCCAGCCAATGGGAGGCGAGATGGGGATCTGTCAACATTCCCTGCCCCAGCCAGAGGAAAAGGGAGGGGGGCTCTGGCCGCCGGTTGGCCCCATGGAGGCGCCTCGTCCCGCCCCCTCACTGAACCCCGTTTTCCTATTGGCCGCGAGGGCTGCCTGTCGGCTGTGTGTCAAATGTAGGTTGAGAGAGGTGCCTTATAACTGGGGACTTGGAAGTCCCCCGCGCGTGAACTCGGCGCGGGGCGCGGCGCGGAGCGGAGTGGCCGGGCTACGGGGGGCTCGGCTCGGCTCGGCACGGCATAGCTTGGCTCAGCTCAGCTCGGCTCTCCTCTCACACGCAGCCATGGAGTTGAACTCTCTGTTAATTCTCCTGGAGGCGGCCGAGTACTTGGAGAGAAGAGACCGAGGTACTGAGCGCCGCGAGCCGCTCTCCCTTTGTTGTGAGGCGATCGCGGCCGGGCCGGGCCCCGCGCCCCACCTGCCCCAGGGCCGCCGCGCGGGGCGAGCACGGCGCTCGCCTTTCCGCTGTATTCCTTATTTTTTTTTCACATATATATATATATTTTTGTCGTTATTTTTTGTGGTTTTGACCCGCGTGGATGGGGGGGATCCTCCGGCGGTGGCACTTGGGGTGGCGTTGCGCTTTGTGCCCGCGCCGTGGCCTTTATGTGTGTGTGCGTGTGTGCGTGTCGCTGCTTTAAGAGATGCCGGAATGAAATCCCAACAAATCAACCGCAACAAATTCTGTTCTTTACCCCTAGCGTTCCTGCAAAGGAGGAAAAAAATGCATGGAAAAAATATATTGCCACTAATGCTGACTTTGTCCCTAGAAGCAGAACATGGCTATGCATCAGTGTTACCCTTCGATAGTGACTATTCCAGAAAGAAAACAAAGGCAGGCTCCATGGCCAGAAAGTCCCCGAATAACAGGTAACCGACGCACCGCATCCCCACAATGCTTGTCCCGTGTCCCATCCATCCAAACAGCAGCCAACCCCGTGGCTCGGCTCCCCCATCCCGGGAGTCGCCATTTTTCCCTGGATGGGCTTGGCTCTGTTTTGATCTCTCATATAAACACTGCCACGCGTACACCATCTCCTCCCGGCCGGCCGCCCCCACGGCTCTGCTCTGCTCCGCGCTCGCTGCCGGCGCCTTGCCCAGGCCCCACGCAGTCCTTTCTTTGCATGGCACTAATTCAGCCGCCCCCCCCGGCATTTATTTATAACCTTCCGCCCGTGGGGCCTCAGGATCACCGCGTGCACGGGACAGTCCCGACTCCGTGCTTGAACTTCTCCCGTAGGTACGCAGTGAGAAGGTACCAAAGTGTGCTCGACCCAGTGCTGGAACACGGCCAACGTGTGCCGCTGTCACACCGCGTGGCCCGTCGTGGCCGTCGCCTGCCTCGTTGTGCCGTCGCCTGTTGTTTTTTTTCCCCGCAGCGCTACCTGTGCTGCGATGGCATTAGCGGAGGGCGGCTGCGCGCAGGCTCTCTGCAGCTTTGTTTGCTGCTCCGGCAGTGGCTGTGTACGTGCAGGAGGCTGTCTTACAGGGACAGTGCCGGCCCCCGCCTGGGAACTCCTCCAGCCCTCGCTCTGCTGCTCTGCTCCGCGCTGCTCGGCTCTTCCAGGGCTGCTCCGGAGTCGCTGTGCCCGGCTGGGCCTGGCCTCACCGCCGGCTCTGCTGGGCATGGTGCTTCCTCTGGAATAGCCTAACGTGAACTCGGCTTGCACGTGACTTGTTTTGCAAAGCGGCCGTGAGCTCGGTGGGCCCGCGCTGCTCTCTCCCCCAGCAGGGATCCTGCAGGGTGCCCGAGATGCAGACTGAAATCAGAAGCTGGCAGCTGGCTTCCTGGGAAGGCAGAGCTGGCACCCCGCTCCTGCCCACTGCAGCTGAGCAGTGCCTCTCTCAGAGAGCTGCTGGGGGAGGCTGCTTGTTCCCTGTCCCCCGCTGTAAGTCAGGCACACGCTGCTGCGTTCTCGCTGCAGCACTCAGACGTGGTTTTGGGTTTAGTTGAATTCTTTGTCTCATTTCAGAGTATGGAGATGTCAGTTCATTTTAGAGAGTCATCGGGAGTGGGAGATGTTTCCTGAGACTCTGCTCCTGGAGATTTCTAGCAGTTTACTCACAAAGGATGCTGACTGCCTTTTGAAACAAATTCATGGTTAATCTAAACAGGGCTCCTAGGATTTCCCACCGCAAAGCGCTCGTTGCATCTTAAAGACTATTTCTGTCTCCTGAGTTTGGGAAAGCTGTGTTACTTAGAGAGCTATTATTCCATCATTTCCTTTCTTAGGTTTCTTGTCATCCCTGCAAAATAGTTATTTGTCTGAACTGTAAGCTGCTTTCCAGAGTTTTTAGGAGAGGATTTGTAACCTATCAAATACAGCAGAATTAAAAGATTTCTGGTCACAGATTTGCTCGTGTTATGGAAGCTGAGGCATGCATGCCTGCTTGCAGTTACCATCCTGCATCCTATGTTTACCTGCTCGGACTTTCGTTCTGATCCTCACCATGCAGCAGTGCCAGCCTCCCAACATGCAGTCCTGTGACGTGCCACCTATACATTTCCTTGCGCTTTCTTTCCTCCTCGCTGCAGTGATTAGATCAGCAATGAGTTTGTGTTATGGGACGAAGTGGTGCTTCCCAAACTGAGCCCTGAGGCAGCACCGCTAGGTTTGTCTTGCGTGGCCTGGATGCTGTCAGCTTGTGAGTGAAGACGCATTGCTGAAATGCAGCGCCCTGCTATGTTAGGAGCGAGTGCACCCGCAGAGCTGTGTGGGCACCTCTGCATCCATCGTACCTCCTGCCCCCACCCCACTTGGAGCTATTGCTGCTCAGCTTTGCCTCTGAGCTTGAATTCCAGGAAGGAAAATGATCTTTACATTAGAACATCCAGTCTAAACCCCACGAAGTACACCAGCATCGCTGTTTATTATTATTATTTGGAGCTGATAGGCTGCAGGGTCTGAACCCCAGACTAGAGTTTGGGTAATGCCATTAAGTCTCCCTAAGCAACTTGGAGATTACCAGGGGCAGACGACTGGCCAAAGTTCACAGGATCTGGAGTGGTTGTGGTGATGTGAAGCACTGGGCAAAGCGTTTCTCGTTATTGTTCTGCTTCAACCCTTTTCCAGGCTTGGAGCATCAGATTCAGGCAGAGTGCATACGTGTCTGAAGTTTATTCCTGATGATTGCATTCTTCTTCTTAGATACAAAAATACGTGCTTAAGGTTGGAGGGGAAGGAAAGGAGCAGAGAACTGCACGTTTTGAAACTGCAGGGGTTTGGTTGTTTTCGTCATCTGTTTTTATGTCCTGCTGCTTGCAGCATCCTCAGCTCCCTTTGTTTATACTGTCTGATCAGATTAAAAACTGATATGTATATATATATGTATGTTCTGCACGCTTCATGGCTAAATATATATATGTATATATATATTAAAGCATGAAAAACATCTTCCTCCTCATTTTGGAAAACTGAGAAAAGGGGAGGAGGGGAGAAGTGTCAGCAGCAGGAGGCTGTGCCACGCACCGCTCTGCTCTGCAGTTCCTCCCCACGCTGCTTGCCTGTGGGGGCTCAGAGCACCCCTGCAGCTGCTCCTGATTTTCTGGCCGTGGGTCTGAGGGCTGGGGCAGAAGGGCCTCGTTGCTCACCAAGGTGCTCCTTCCCCTGCTGATACGGTGTCGTCATGATATCTGGAGCCTCCATCCTCCTGCTGAACGGGGTGCATCTTGGCTGGGATTCTCGTGAGCAGAATGGGAGGAAGGGTGCTGACCCTTGGGACAGGGCGATGGAGTCTGGGCTGAAGCACTGCCTGCTTCCCTATAGGAATTAAATGACAGATTTGGATTCATAGCAGGAAAAATAGCAGCATAACTGCATTTGATCAATCCAAATCTATAAGCCTACTGTCCACTGCAGGAATTTCACATTTTTGCTTTGCCTACTGATACCTTTGGATCAAAACTGGAAGTGTTCTTTAGCAGCTGGTTGCTCAGCAGGGTATTTGCAGGGTGGTTAGTGGCTAGCAGACATTTTTTAGCCATCTTCTTCTCTTCTATATGAAAATTACCTGTTTTTATGTGATTTCTTCTGGCCACGTTTCCTGCAGCGTGCTTGTTGCTGTGTCCCATGAACCTGCCTGCTCCATTTTCTCTCTGATGTCCATTGCTGAGATTCAGACTTGTGCTCCTCCAATAGTTCTGACCCAAATCCTGTGGCCAACGAAGCTGCGTGTTTGTTGTGCAAGGAGAACAGATCTGAGAGAGGCAGAAGCCTGCAATTGACTTCTGGGGGGAGGAAAGGTAAACCCAGCTCGCATCTTCTTGTTACACAAATGCTTATCATGTACTCGACCAGAGGATAATAAATGTCTCCTCTTCACCAAGCAGTAACTATAGCTCCCAAAGCAGTGCAGTGCAGTCCGATAACTCTAGTTAATGTCTATCTGGAATTACAGAAAGGGCACAAAGCAAACAGCTGGGTTTAGCGGGGTTGTGCCTTGGAAATTTTAATAACAAACCTTTGGATGTCTCCCTGAGGTTGCTGTGAAATGGAGAGATAACGTGTGCAGCGTGCCAAGGAGGAGCACAACGCAGATTGGAAGTTTGGTGACATTTGCTAGCAAGGCTCAGGTAGGAACCCAGCTTGGCCTACAGGTAGCTGGATTTCTTGTGTCCTGTCCTCGTGACACCTGAAAGCCCAAATGTTTCTGTGCTTCTACAAAAAAAAAAGGGAAGAGGAGACAATGGGAAAGGGCTTGGTGCTGGAATCCTGTATTCTCACCCTGAGTGAGGTGGATTTGCACTGCCATGCAGCTGGTGGCACAGCGTGGTACCAGCCCCGGGACAGCAGCGTCCGTGACCCAAAAGGGTCAGAAATAAGGTAAAATGAGAACTGAAATCAGTGTGTTGGATGCCAGTCCACTGAGGTCACGGTTACATTGACTCGTGGAGAAAGGAATTGGACGTCAGTGGTGCAGTGTTTGGCCTGCTCCTTTAGGAGCTGCGTTATGGAAGGGGGGGACGAAAGCAAAATAAAGGCCCGTTCATAAATACATCTTCTCTATCTATTAAAGTCAGTATTTTGGTCGGAGTGTTATATAAATAGGGCTGTACTTTTTGCTGTGCTCTGGTGAAGAGTTATGTGTAAAAAGGGGTGAAAGCTGCACTTGGTGTTTCAAATAAAAACAGAGCTCCGTATCTGGGTTCCTCTGTTAGTGTTGGCTCACGGCGAGAGGCAGCACGTGCCCTGCAGAGCGAGCCCCTGGCTCTGCGCAGATGTCGCTCCGTGCCCACGCGGCGCGGGGATCAGAGCTGACTTTTATTTTTCTGTTCTCTTCTGTTTTGTGGAAGGCTGAGAAGAAAGCACTGAAGCAGGCTGTGGGGACGACGCTGCTTTCTGAATTCGATGGATCCCTCTGAGTCTGCTTTCCTAAAGCTGTCGGCAGAGGGACAGCGATCAATATCCCTCAACTTGTTTTTAACGCTGATGCTTTTGGTCCTAATGTGATAAATCTTACCGACTGCTCCTTCCCCACTGATGAGCTGTGCTAAGCCTGCAGCGCCTGGAAGCTGCAGTGTTGGTGTCAGTGGGGGCAAACAAAATCATGGCCATCATCTAGCAGCATGAGCTTGGATCCAGGGGCCTGAGCTGTGTGTAAGGAAGTGCCCAGCCCAATCTGCAAGGCTGTGAGGAGAATGCAGAAGTTGTTTCAGGTGGATGAATTCCACACCAGGACACTGGTGTGTCTAGTTTAAAACTACTGGGAAAGTGCCCCCAGAACAGTCAGTACGGAGCAGGATGCACGTGTACACAGGCTCAGCATTACACTCCTCGTGCAGGGCAGTGCAGGTGGTGGGCTGCAGTATTTCCATCTGTGTCTCATGGCAGCTCAGGTGCCGACGTAGGGTTCCCTGGCTTTATTGGCTCCTCCTCCCTCTTCCATACCTTCCTTGGACAATGCATTCACTAAGAAGACTGCTGCTTGGTTGTTGGCTGATTGCTTGCCCTTTACTAGATGGTGTTAGGGCTATCCTGGGCCACCATGCCTGCAAACAGCTCAACACTGAGCAGCAGCATTCCTGATCTCTTCCTGGATCTATTACTTTGTTGATGATGTTTGTTGGTATCTCTTTCCTGTTTTTAGCTGAGGTTTTTTACTGCCTCCTTTACCAGCATTACCTCCGGCTCCCTGAAGTTGTGTGTGGAGATGCAGAGCCCAGCATAGTGGACTTAAGTTCGATGCCGGAAGTCTTCTTTCTCTTGCAGCCGCTTTTGAAGGGCTCCACAGACCATTGGTCTGGAAACTGCTGCATAGGCCTGGTTCTTCTGTATAAATACATACATGTGTTCTTCTATAAACATACATATCCACCTGTCTTCTTATTCCTGGCCCACTCCCTATATCAGCAAAATAATAAAAGCCTCCATTCTGAAATTGTGGTAGCATTTGGAGTGCTGGTTTGTGTGCAGAGCAGTTCTAACTTTTCTCTCACTTCAAGTTGCATTGGGAGCATAAGCAGATGAATATTCTTGTAATATGCTATAGTGTAGAAGAAGAAAGTAAATAGTATTTAGAGGTTCATCTCTCCTCCCCCAAGGAAACCAAATGAACGAAAACTATTGTGCTTTCTGATTAATCCTTCCAGAGCACCTGTCAGATTGTAGGGCATTTCATAGAGTCATTAAGGTTGAAAAAGACCGCTAAGATCACCCAGTCCAACTGTCAACCCATTCCCACCATGCCAACTTACCCATGCCACTCAGCGCCACATCTCCACGTTTCTTGGACAGTGACTCCCCCTGGGCAGCCTGTTCCAATACCTCACCACTCCTAGAGAAGTAACTTTTCCTAATATCCAACCGGAACCTCCCCTGGTGCAGTTTAAGGCTGTCTCCTCTCATCCTGTCACTGCTTACATGGGAGAAGAGGCTGACCGCCACTTCGCTGCAACCACCTTTCGGACAGTTGTAGAGGTCAATACAGTCTCCCCTGAACCTCCTCTTCTCCAAAGGCTGCTCTGCAGATGGAGCAATGGTCAGGTAGATGCCAGCTCTCCAGGTTTGGTTCCCAGGCTGTCCCCAAGGGCTCAGTGTTGCTCGGCATGCTCAGTTCCTGCTGGTGCTGGTTCTCTCATGCTGCAGGTATTGAGGTGGGTTCTGTGTCCCAGGAAGGGAGGTGTTGGAGCAATTTGTTTTGGTAAATGGAAGTGTGGTCCAGAGCTGGCCTGGCTGCATCTGCCAATGCTGCTTCTCCTTCACAGTCCTCCATGACTGTCCCTGTGACTGCCCCCAGCCTGCCCAGTCTTTGTGCAGAACGGTTCCAGACTGAGCATTTTTCTGCGTGTTCCTGTGAGCACTGGCTGGTTGGGCGTGGTGTTCTTTGCTTCTTGTGGAGCTAAAGCTTGATCTATCTCAGTGCATATGGGAATAGGGCCCTTACTGGGGTCAAATGGCAAGGACATTAAAATGCAATAACCCCAACTAGATATGCCAGCATAGCACAGAATATCTTTATAAGCCATTCTCAGTCTCAGTGTGTCAGGAGAGCTTGTGTGGCACTGGAGGAACACCTGAACTATCTGGATGTGGCTCACTTGATGTAACAAGTTACAAAAATAATCCATAGGCTGTTCAGCGAATGATAGCAGGTAATGGTTGCTTAGTTGATGTCTCAGTACCAACACTGGGATGCTCTCAGTCAAAAGCGGATCAGCATCAGTGCTGAACCTTGTGTGTGTCTGGGTTTTCCTTAACCCACAGAGGGCTGTTCACTTAATTCATTGTGGGATCACTAGCTGTGCCGGCCTGAAATAAATTGCTTGTGGCTTTCTTCAATGGTTATTCCTTTGCATGAGCTCTTTCTCTTTTCCTCTCTGAGGCCAGAGAGATAATGTTCATGGTGCAGCTCTCATCAAGGTACTGTGGGTGCAAGTGGGCACAGACGGAGCAGTTCCTGCTGCATGGGGCACATGTTGGTCAGGGGGATGTTGCTCCCAAGATGTCCACACTGACCCCGTAGTGATCCTTACGTTCTGCACGTGGTGCTGCTTGGACAGAAGTAATACTCCAGGAAGTTGCTGGGTTCAAAGTGGTGACAGTAACTTTGTTTTGGGAATGTCTTTAATCTGAGCTGTATAAATAAATAAAATCGGTATTTCCAGCTGAATCAATTGGAAAAAAAAACAAATCCCCAAAAGTTAGGGCTGCCTTCCGATGGCAAAAACCTGAGGCATCAGCTGGGGGAAAAAATAAATCTCGGAGCCTGTTAGTTTGGAAGAGAATGCTTGGAAGAGAACAGCGTACCGGTGTGGCCAGCTCAGGGACTGGGCTTTTTTTTGTTTGTAGGCTCAGAAGAATTCAGAGCATTCCTCTGTTTTGCCACTAAGATGTCAACAGCAGTGCTCGGCTGCTGATTGCTCCCTCTGCTTCTCCTTGGCTCCACTGCCAGCTTGCTGGGTGCTTTTTCCCTTATCATCGGCACTCAGATCTCCTAACACTGCTGCCCCCTCACAGCTTTTCTTTGCAGATAAAAATCTTGTGGGCTGCTTTTAGTACTAACCTGATCATTTTTTTTTCATATCCAATCCACACTCGGAATCTATTGAAAACTTTATTAATGCAAATTTATTATAATTCCCCCCAACCCACCGTTTACTCATGGAGATTAACTTGGTACTTGAAATATTTAAGAGATGGAAAAGCGATTTGAAAGCAAAGCTGTTTCATAACACATAGAAGTATGTATTTTAGAGAGCTCTTATGCAGGTGTTGGTTTTTAAATGTTCCAAATCCTGGTATTTATCCTGTTCTCTAATATGGCTTCTCTTTTTTTAATAGGTCCTCACACAACGAACTAGAAAAACATAGGTAAGTCCTGTGACAAGAGCAAATTGAAGGATGTGTGGCTGACATCAGCGTGCCTGTGCTTAGTTCAGAATATTCTGCTGGAAATCTTTTCGTTCTGCACCAAATCTTTTAAGTGTTGTTTTTTACCCACTAAAATCTAATAGGTATCGTGTTGCTTTTCTATTGGCTTTTTTTATGTTGTTCAGCGTGCTGTTTTTGAGTCACCTCTGATAATTAGCTTTTGCCTAATTAAAGCTGTAACTGGTTAACTGCACTGTTACTAATAAAGAATCCAACTGCAGCAACTATTTGCTGGAGGTATATTGTGATTAAGGCGGGTTATTTTGGGGCGACAATATGTCACATAGAAGTATTTATTGTTTTAAAAGCATGCCTAAAGTACAGCTAATTTTGATCTTGCAACTTGCATTGCATGTTGGTACGTACGGAGATGTTTTTCCCCTTGCACTGCCTCCTTGCTGGTACAGAGCTGGTACAGAGTGGGTGGGCTCCTGAACTGCAGCCCTGATGTGGGACAGTCGATGCTGGGAAACTCTGCAGTTACTGTGGGCATTCATTAGACCCCAAAGATGTGGTTTATAAAGGCCCCATATTTGCACAGTTCTGGAAACTGTTGTGCTTTGCTGGGTTTTGCTGGCAGGTGAGGTCTGGCTGCAGTGCCTGAAGATGCACGCGGGTTACTGCAGCGTACTGAAGGTGCCCGGCCCCACGCTGTGGGATCACTGCCTTGTGTGCACCATACGGGAAGATCTTTGGGGTTGTTTTTATCCACATCCTTTGGGATGCTTTTGTCCTTTTTCATGAGTGTGTGGTGTTCTGGGTTTCACGGATCAGAGAAGTGTGTACATGACTGTGGCTGAGCTATGCCTAGCTGCCTGCTTCTGAATGTAGAAGAGGTGGCTGATGGCTGGTTTTGATGGCACCACCAGACTGAGCTCACTGGGGGTTTTCTCACATTTTTTCTCTTCTTTTTTTCAATCTGTTCCTTGGCCACAGTGACGTAGCAACTTGGTCATCACTTCCCTCGCATGCCAGCGTGCTTTCCTGTAGCTTAATTGTAATATGAGTAAATGTGGCCCTGCCTAACAGCCACGTGGTCATCCTGGGGATGGGAGGAACTCAGGGCTGCAGAGGGCAGTGGCTCAGGCAGTGAGATCAGTCCTCAAGAAAAAAGCTTTGTGCAGAATTCTGCCCTTTGGCCTCAGTTTTTTTTTTTAAAAACAAAAACCATCTTTGGCCCCAACTACGCTTCTTTCTCACTCTCTTATTCTTTTCCATCCTCTTTCCAGATACTCACTTCTATTCCTCCTTTCCCTCCGTTCCACCATTATTGACTTGTCGCCATCCAAACTACCCATCCCTCCTTTTTTCCAGTGTGGTTATTACTCCACACTGAGCCTCCTCTTCCCCCTGCCCCGCCACACTGTGTTGCAGCAGCACAGCACCACTAGCAGCAGATGCAGGGGCAGGAGCGGGATCTGCTCGTTGTTCAAGTTCTGTTCTTGCTTTCAGTTCTGCATTGTATCTCCATAGTGGTGCACTGGGTAGCATTTGTCACGTTAGATCTCTTTTCTCTGCCATCTCAAGGTCAACATAGGTGAACTGCGAGGTGTGCTTGTGGTTGCACAACTAGCACTTGTAGCTGCTTCTGCTTGCTGCACCTCCTCAGGTTTCGCTGCACTTGAAGCCAGATTTTATTATTCCTGGTGATTTTGTTATTAGTGGTGATCGGTGTGAGTGGCAAATCAGTGCAAGTACGCTGTGTGTGCAAACCGGTGTTCCCAAAGCAAGTGAGATGTGCCTGATTCTAGTTACCTCATGGATTGGCATGAAGGACTCTTGTAAAATCTGTTTTTTAACAGCCCCCTCCTCCAGCACAGTGGGTTTATGAGCTGATAATACCGACTGTACTGTTCTTAGCTCTGCTTTACTAAAATGGCATTAAAATCCATCAGGCGTCTTGTAAAGTTTAATGGCTCCCAGCCGCAGCGAGGCCCTGGGGCAGCAGCGGCTACTCTCCTCCCGTGCTCCCAGAGAGCCAAAACGCCACGCGGCCGCTCAGCGGTGTGCTGGGCTGCTCTGTGCCCTGCGCTCGTGCGGCACACCTGGGGCTTCATCTCCGACTTCTGTGACTTCTCTGACGTCAGTGGGAAGGGCAGAGCCTGCTCTCTGCGTGTGTTCATGTGCTGGCTTGGTTTTTGGTACGCTTTTGAGGGGATGCTGAGAGGAAGACAAATGGAAACAGGGATACAATTCCAGCAAAATTCTTCTTGTAGGATAGACTTGAGATCAAAACGATAGTAACGTGTTTGTCAGCACTTCACTCACCAAATTCCTTTCTCTCTGATACAAGCCTCAGTAGGATGCCCTGCTGAGAACTTGAACGTGGTCCATCTTGGTGAAACTCTGTAAGGACTCATCCATCTGATGACTTGCCCACTCTGGTGCCATGTGGTTAAGGTTCACACCTCAGGGCCATGAAGCAGGAAACCCCCAGATAAAAAGCAGGGAGGAAAGAAATCTGTCCTAAAGACAGATGATAGAATCATAGAATCATAGAACGGCCTGGGTTGAAAAGGACCACAATGATCATCTAGTTCCAACCCCCCTGCTATGTGCAGGGTCGCCAGCCACCAGACCAGGCTGCCCAGAGCCACATCCAGCCTGGCCTTGAATGCCTCCAGGGATGGGCCATCCACAACCCCCTCGGGCAACCTGTTCCAGGGTGTCACCACCCTCTGAGTGAAAAACTTCCTCCTAAATGATGTTCTAGATGAGACTGTAACAGCTGAAGGCATATCAGTCAGAATGGCACTCAAAAGTAACTAGTTCCTAATGATACAGTGAATAATATACAATAATATACGTGTATATATTGTTTGTTAGAGTTTCTAGAGCTTTGTATCCATAGGCTTCCACTGAGCAGCCTAAATAGGAAGTGCATTGGTACTTGTGACTTCTTGCAAGGAAATTATGAGATGGCCCTAACCTGACACCTGTATGGAGGAGTTTAGCTTTCACCGTGTGAAAACCAAGAATCCACGAGAGATTCAAGTGTCTTCACCTCATTCCTTTGCATTATTTTAAGCTAGTTCTGTACTACAGCATGAAAAAGCAAGGTATATCCTTCTCAGGACTGCACTGGGATCTTAGTATGGTACTCATGCCAGACTCAGCCCTGCTCCTGGTGCAGTGCTGCAGGAGAAAGTGGCCTCACAATGATGCATCCCTTCTGCAAAGCATGTGCAGCCCTGGGCAGCCGTATCGGGGCCGGCCCTCCAGGAGGTTTCACTCCTTTTGCCTGGCTGTGTGGAGCTCTGTGGGGTTGAGATCTCACCCCCTTTGGATGGCAGAGCCTTTGAAAACTGAACAATTTTAAAGCACAGCTTCTAAGAGCTAGTGAGGAAATGAAGAAAAAGCTGCTGTTTCAGTGTTCCTCAAAACGGACAGGGAACGTGTTGCTGTTCCCATCCTGTAAGCCGAGCAAGTGCTTTGGCTTGATTTAGGCAGTTATCTCCTGCCTCTGCCAGGTCACTTGGATTTTTCCCTGTGCGTTTTGTTTGTTTGTTAATCAAGAACGTGGGAAGGAGTGGATCAGCAGCACTTTGTGCATTCCTCAAACAAGTGAACCCCTGTGAGGCACTAGGGAGTATAACTAAGAGGGAGCTGCGCAATGTCTCTGAGCAAATGGACTGCAAGTCTACAACGGGCAGTGCCCAGCCCTGCAGCATCCCTGCAAGTGCTCTGCTGCAGGAATCAGCACATCCCATCCCGGTGAAAAGCTGGCATGGTCCCTGGGAGAGGGCTGCTCTAGGGACATTGCCCTGCTTCCTGAGGGATGTTGCTCTCAGAAGAGGAAGAGTAGAGGTATTCAGCTGTACTCTGGGTTTCATGTGGGGCAAGAAACAGTTTGCTTGAGCTCAAAGCATGCTGTTTCATATTGCTAGGAGCTGTGATGCTGCATAAACCTGGGTAGGTTGTGGAAGACAGTCTGAGATTTTTAAAAGTGCAAGATCAGGATGGGAAATACATGAGATACAGTGACTTGCAGAACGTTTTAGCAGAAGAAAAACTCTGGCTTTTCTAAGTGAGCCTAACCTATAGTGTTTTACAGCGCTGATCAGGGGAGGCTGAAAGTGTTCCTGTGTGTGTTGAAGATAATGTGGTCCTTGGTTGTGTGTCGTGCTTTGGGTAGTCCTTAAGCATAAAGTCTTGCCAGGCAAACATCATTATGTGTATGAAGCAGATATGTATATATAAATACGGGTTTTGATTAAATATATATATGTTTTAATGGAAGCACTATGATGTACAACATTAGCTGATAAATAAGAGTAGGTGCCTGTGAAGTTAAATTCTAATAGATCATCAGTTATATCATGAAAGAAGCGCAGCTGAGCTTGCCAGGAGCACTGTCACATTCACTGTTACATTTGTCACATTCACTGTTACATTAATTTCCCACGTAAAGGGTTACTTGTTTGTAGAGTGCAGTTCTGTCTGTGCTTCTCTGTGTTAGTAAATTGCAGGGTTAATAAAAAGTGTGCATTTACCAGTTGCTGATAAACTTAGAACTGAAAGGTCACTGAAATAACAACATACCAAAACAATACTTAATGTTTATTTTTACTATGAGCTGCCTTTTCAAAACCCAAATTACCATCGCAGTCAGTAGCGTTGTGCCGCATGAAGGTCCAACTGCAATGATCCATCACATTTAAAGGTTACAGAGCGGCTCAGGAAATCCCCCAAGGGTCTGCTGGAAGCTGAGGACATAGGATGCTTCCATGGAAGGATCACCCATGTGTGTCCTCCTGCTGGGCATCATCATGAGTGCAGCCCAGCCTGCCCTGCGCAGAAGGATTTGGGAGGCTTGCTGCTTCTCCCATTTCATGTTCCTGACCCAGCTGATTGTCACAGGCACACCCAAATGCCAGCTTCAGGACAGGGTGGAACCACTTCTGCAAGTGGCAGTATTAATTTGCAGTACAGAACAGTACACTTCACTCCTTTGTCAGTTTAATGTTTCTCCTTAGCACCCAGATCTGGCTGCTATTGCCTACAGATTGCTGAACTGGATGGGTCTTGCTGACCTGGTACAGATATCATTGTTTTAATGGGTCTATAAAGTCTGCTGCCATTGCTAGGACATGTGCAGGCTGCACGTAAACCATGCAGATAGTGAGTCTCGGGAGCCACATCATCTTACAAGCAGAACAGAACCTCCACGCTGTTACCCATTTCTCATCAATTGAAGGACTTTCTACACCCTCCTGTTGGTGTAAGGTGGTTTTCAGATGAACTGCAGTAAACATACCTTTGCACTGCTTAAACAAGATGATGTATAAGAGTCTAACTTGCCTCTGTGGGCAGGCAGGCACATGGCTCAAATAGCTGCTCCCTCCTGGCTAGTTCTGCCTCTTGGAGGATCTTGAATGGTGTGGCCTCAGCCAGCTCAAACCCCTTCTTGCCTGTACTTTAACCTCAGGCTTCCAGCTGAGGAGCAAAGCATACGTTGGGGTTCGTGTCTTAAAATGCCTTAAGAAGTATTTTCTGGAGCTCGTTGAGCAAAGTCTTTAAACTGAACCCCCAGAACTGAAAGCTTAATCCTGTCATTTTGTTGAATTGTCCCTTGTTTTTCAGTCTGATGAATCCATGGAATCAATGAAATCAGAATGTTCAGATCTTTGCACAGCACTGTTCTTTCCTCGCCTTTCCTCATCCTCAGGTATTTAGCAGATGTCAGACCTGTGGCTTGCCGTGCACGACGTGCTGCAATAGCCATTGTAAATTCCAGTGTGCTGAAGTGTTGTCTTTTCAGTGCCCACAGCAACGTGACGCTGGCCATGCGCTCCCAACAAAGTCTTTTCCCACTTAGACTGCTGTTCTGGGAAGCAGGGGTGCATTAATCAGATGAAGCTTAGGAATTAACCTGCGAAGAATGTTGTATTCCAGGTGTCACGGATGTACACATCCTCGTGCTTTGGACAGAGCTTTTACTTAGTGATGAAAAAGGGACTGAATTACTCTCTTGACTAAATTGTCATGTCATTTTTCCTGCTGAACTGCAGGGCCTCAGTACAGGTTCAGGCTCCTGCACTTCCTGGCCGGACAGACAGTGAGCAGAAGGAAGATGACTGAGGAACCTCGTGCGTGCTTTTTTTCCTCTGAGCCTCTAATGGACTATGTGGAAGCTGGTTTATGCTCTCAGCATCTGCTAATTGACCAGACCAGTTCTTAGCCACCATGGTAAGAAGAGCGGGCTGCTCTTGTACAAATCAGAGGTCAGTGGGCACCTTCAACCATACAGACAACAGCTTGGTGCTTACCCTCTGCAAACAGGAGAAGAGATGCTTGCTGGTGGCTGCTTTGTTAATTGGAGAAGGAAGAGATTTGCTGAATTAGATATGGAAAAGAGAGTCATAGAGTCACAGAATGGATTGGGTTGGAATGGAACTTAAATATCATCTACTTCCAAGCAACTTCCTGTCGTGGGCTGGTTCCCACCCACTAGATCAGGCTGCCCAGGGCTCCATTCAGCCTGGCCTTGAGCACCTCCAGGGATGGGGCACCCATAACTTCTCTTGGCAACCTGTGCAAGTGCAGTGTGCCTTTAAAGCTTAGCAAGTAAGGTGGATCTTGATTATTTATTTTTTAATGTATTTAGTCAGCTAATGGGCTTTAAGGAGCTGTCTCTGAAGCTAGACCTGCATAACAATGGGAATCCTCGACTGAATCTCCACCTGACATCTCTGTGGAAGCCCTCAGATGAGCACTGGCAGCAGTGGTGCCTCCCACGGTGTGCAGAGCTCATGAACACACCTGTAGGTCAGTAGCATGGCTCTGCTGTTTAAGGTCAGATGGGCGCTGAGCTCAGGACTTGCACCAGATTTGCAGAAGAGTGGATTAATGTCTCCCATATTCTGAGCACAGAGTGTGTGGTGACCCGGTGTCCCTGGTTGGGGTTGACACTGAGGTACCAGCTCTTCTGTGGAGTTTTTATTCCATCCTCTCCTCTGCATGCTGTGTTGGCACCTCCAGCTCTATTTTAGTCCCTGTTCCATGGGATGTTTATGAGCACTGAGTACAGTGCGGCCTGGTCCCGAACTGAAAGGAGTGCTTTCCGAATGGAGCAGCATGCACTTTCCTGTTGCAGATCATGCCACCTTCCCCTTTTGGTGTCTGTTGGCAAACACTTGGGCATAACAGCCCATGTCTGTTTCTCTCCTCAACACACATGGTAGCACAGCGTGCCATGGAGCATGCAGCTGTGGTTCTGGAAGCTCTGCTCAGCCATTGGATCATAACCGTAAAAAAAGCATAATGCTCTTCCTTCACAGCAGTTTAATTTGAGCCTTTTTTGAAAAACAAACAAACAAACACCAAAAGCCGCACACATGTGATCTGGTTAAAACTGACTTTTCTTGTCCTAAAAAGTGCATCTCACAAGAACGGATGAGATTTTCCCTTTTTTGTCTCTCTTTGCCTATTTTTGGAAGGAGAGGGTTGTTCTGGGGTTTCGTGGAGCGCTGTGTTTTGAGATGGAAACTGCATCTGCAGAGCTGTGTGCATGCTGCTGGATCAGAGCAGGGTGGCTCACTGGCTAGTTTTACTCGTTAAACCTAGCTTATGTTACACAACTTTTTTCTATATAAATTAGCATAACTAATTATGTAGCGTGTGGAGATCGACGTAGCTGATACAGAAGAGGTGTGGGCTTGGATGCATGTACATGAGGTCGTTGTTGCAATGTTTCTAACTTTAATAATGCTAGTCACAGGCTGCCTGCCCTACCTTAAGGAAACCTGAGCTAAGCTTTACCTTACAGCAAGGAAGCAGAAGGTTCAGAAGAAAGATTACCACTAAGTGTAGTGAAAAGTCTCTAAAAGCCTGGAGAAATGCTTGAGTCCTGTCCTCCCAACAGGCACCTTGGGATTAATGCCTAACAAATTTACCTGCCTTTGTTTTGTGGATGTTTCCATTCAGATAACTGAATGAAGATACAGGATGCTAAATGAGGGGCCTGCCTGGCATGTAGTTGCTGTCAGAACTCAGCAGTTGCTGTTAAGACAGGAGGACTGACAGTGTTTGCAGGTATCAGTTGTACAGACACTGTGTTGTACATACCACAGTAGCTGGTATTTACAAAGCATGAAGGTAGCAAACCCTCTAATTCCCCTAAGAAAGCTGCCTTCATCCCGATAGGTAAGTGCTGTTGTGTTGACTGCTGAAATGAACAGTGTGGGTGGAGCAGATAATTTCTCGTAGGGAAATTTGGGAGCTGGTTGTGTATGTTTGGCTAGAAGCACCTATTGGGTTTAGGTGCTAACAGGTAATTGAAATAAGCTGTCAGGTGTCTTGGTTCCCATTGCATGGATTTACATACTCAAATGGCAAATGGGTCCAAGCTTCAAGTATTTTTTTCTATTACCAGATAATTTCAGAACACTGTTTTTAAGAAATTAGGGCTGAATCTTGTGAGGAAGGAAGAAGCAGGATAGGGAGAGAGTTGTGAAGAGCCATTCCATACCTTGCCATCTCAAAATGGATCGCTTTCATATTCTGCACTACTGCACCCTGTCTGGCACAGAGACAGTCAGCCTTGTGCCATTCAGTGGAAAAGGAAATAGAACGGAAATTGTATTATAAACAAGGCACTACGTGTGCTGTGGCAAGCTACATCTAAGCTTTCAGGCAGGGCTGTCAGATATCTGCAGCTCTGCACTGTCCCATGGCACCAGACTGGGTCATTGTTTTGGGGGAGAAATATTACAAAAGTGTTGCTGAACTCTGAATTCATTGTAGTCTTGGAATAGACCATATTTAATTACAGCTGGTGTATTTAATTCTTCCCCTGTATTTGTTTATATATGCATCTACACTCTGTCTTTTCTATCCACCTCTAATTACAAGGTTTCAGTAGCAGAGTTTGGGATGTTCAGCAGGACATTTGGGGACGTGTGTTCTTAATTAGTTCAGGGTTATTTCTTTTGTTCTTCTCCTTTGGTGTTTTCACTTGGGGCCAGAGCCAGTCTTGGGCTGGCTAGAGCAGGCACCCTGCTGTCTCTGGCAGGGACAAGAAGCACCCAGCTGCCTTGCTGGAGGCATCTCAAGTGTCTCCACTAATAAAGACAGCAAAGCCCACCACGTCCTTCCCCTAAAAGCCGATTAGCTTTGCTCGTGTATGCTCAAGCTGCCACCATTAGCTACTCTAGGATGGCCATGAAGCTTTGGTACATTCAGGTTGGACATTAGGAAAAATTTATTCTCAGAAAGAATGGTGAGGCATTGGAACAGGCTGCCCAGGGAAGTGGGGGAACCACTGTTCAAGGAGGTGTTCAAGGAAAGGGCAGAGGTGGCACTTAAAGAACACGGGTTAGTGGGCATGGTAGGGATGGTTCGACGGTTGGACTAGATGACCTTGGAGGTCTTTTCCAACCTTAATGCTTCTATGATACAGGTCAGGAAGTATCAGCACAAGCGAAGATGGAAGTAAGAAGTAGCACCAAACGTGCATTTCTAGTACTTAAATTCCCAGTCAGAGCTTCCTACCTCTGAGACTGAGAAGGTGATTGATAGGTGCCTAAATGGAGATATGGTTGCTTCAGAGGTGTGGTGTGAGCTGTTTCTTGTGGTGGGTGTTTCATGCCTGTGATGCCTGGTGGAGTTCCTGTGGCATTTGTTAGGCTAGAGGTGGCCTTTAGGGTTAAACTGGGTACCTGATGTTTCCTTTTCATTTGGATGTAGAGGTACAGCAGACAGTTAAGTGACAGCCACAGGTACCTGTCATTCCAGGGACTCTGGCCTCACACTCTGCATTTACCTTCATGGAGGAAAAAAGGCCGCTTAGTTCTTCTGTCTGCCACATGAAAACCTCACACTCACTGTGTGAAGCCAAAGCATGGTTTTAATTTAGCTAAAATAATTCATCTTGACTTGCCTCTCGATTAATTTGGCATCATACAGCAATGTAAAAAAATAAATAAATCTTGAACGCATTTCTCCCTGCATTTGACATGTGTATAAAATAACCAGGTCTGCAGGGAGGTATAAAGTGAGGCAGGAGAGGCTTACTGGGCCTTGTGCTGTGCTCCCTTCACTAAGTGCTGTGCTACAGCTCAACTCCTGTGTGCCTCTCTGAGCACTGTACCCCCCACCCTTCCCTTTTTATTTCTTTAATTTTTTTGAAGATCCTTCCTGTTGGCAGCTGTCCTGAGACATGATGTTCTTGCTTAGCATTTTGATGTGGGGAAGCAGTCTGATAATTGAAGAACAACCCCCCGGTCATAACAGAGCTTTTCCTCATTTTGGTAAATGCAGTTCTCCTCACCCTGTGCTCTGCAGTTCCTCGACGAATTCCTTGCAGGAGCATGGGCAAAGGCAGCAAATGGAAGCAGAGCTGCAAACCTGTGGCAGGAGGCTTGGATTTGCTGAGCAGGAGGGAATATTGTGTTCCACTGCTGCCAAAGACCAAAGAGCATTGCCCTTGTGTACAGATGGAGTTGTCATCCACTCTTGGGGTTTCTGAGGGAGTGTGTGTGTGTGTGTGTGCATGCAGCTTGTGTCACTTCAAGTGGGAATTAAAGCTGCTCAATACTGGGATGGGCCGATCTTGCAGTGACACTTTGCCTTACCTAATTTGGTCTGTCGCTGTTCTGAGGTAACAGACAAACTCCAAGTCTTAAGTCTCCCTGCAGAGTAATCTAAGAAACACGAGTGCCAGTAAGACAGATGGATTGGAGAGGTCTCATTTAGGAGGACCACTCAGTTGCAATGTGTGCATTTTAATGTGTGAAACAAAGAATTGTGAGGCTGGAGGAACAAAGCAGTTAATGAATTTAGTGAAAACACAGTTGATTCTTTTTTGTAGACTCTACTTTCAGGTACGTACAGATGTATTTCCACCACTTGTGCGTTTGCCCACGAGCACTGTTTGTCTGCCTGTGTTAGGTAGGTGCAGCGTGACGCTGCCTGTTGTGCTGTGTGGCACCTCCCGCTACTGCTCAAAAGCGTTTGGGAGGTAAATGTTAAAAGATAATCAGTAGATAACAGAGCTAAAAATAGGAGACATTTGAAACAGAAATTCTTCTTCTGTAGGTGTAAGGATTACTCACACTTGTTTGACATTGAGTTTGAAGGTTTAAAATGCAGAAAGCTGTTTTCTGTAGATGAGCAAAACCTGAAGGTTACAATACTAAATCTAGGTTGAAATCACTCTTGTTTTGTTTACAGAGGAAAAAACAAATCTCTGCAAGCGTGAAACCTTTCAGCAGTTACCATAATGATAGATCTCCATTGCCTCACACTCTTGCAAGGTCAGAGATTTTACTGCCTCTGGTCAGAGGATGGGAAATCCTATAAGTGTGACTCTGAGATGGTCACCATCCAGGAAAGACAAATGGTATCCAGCTGCCATTGTTAGCTTGTGATGCTTTTGGGAGTCCCTCTAGAGCTTGTAAATTCCGATTGACTTTTTCTGAGAAGCACATCTCAGATTTCTGCATGCTTCAGTTACTTATCTCCGAGACCTGAGACAGCGAAGGGCTGTTAAACCCCGTGGCTGCACTTCACTAAGAGCAGTGTAAAACAGAGGCGAGGCCCAGCTGCAGGGAGCAGCAGTGCGGGCACACAGGAGGAGGTGAGGGCGGTCAGATGCCTGTGCTCGGGTCCTGAGGCTGAGCCTGGGGCCGTGTTTCCCCCGTGGCCATGGCTGGCACCAGGCAGAGCTGCTGTGTCCTGCCTGCCTCTAGGCCTTGCTCACACTGCTTACTGCTGTGCATGACTGCATACTGCTCGCCCCGTCCATGGGAGAAACAGTCCTAGTTGAAAACCAGGCAGTGCACTTGGATGTTGTCCTCTGTGGGGCTGGCCTCAGGCAAACGACAGAGCATGGCATTGGAGGGCAGACAGCAGCGTCACATCTCACACACGTCCCTGACAGCTAACAGTGGCAGGAGGAGGACTTGAGTGGGAGGAGATGAAGGAATTAGGTGGTAACAGGCACTAACTGCACCATAGGGATTTTATGTTTTCTGCTGGTCGGAATAAAATGTGCCTCCTGGGCCCTCAGCAGTCTGTCTGCTGCCATGAGAGACGCTCTGGCCTCCCCAGCCCACCCTCCAGTGGCAACCAGAGTGCAAAGAGCTTTGGAAGTTTCCTTGTGGTCACCCTGAGAAATGAAGGAACACTGATGTAGCCTGATGCTCGTAATTCAGGACAGGGAGAGGCTGGAGGGACAGGCAAAGGAGAAAGAGGGGAAGAGGGCAAGGTGGACAGCAGGGCCTGCCAGGTATTCTCTCGTCAGCAGCCAGAGCCTCCTGCTCCCAAAGCAGCCAGGTTCACCTGTCCCCAGCTAGCCTCTTGCATGCTGCTGCCAACACGTGTGCCTGGCCAAAAATTTATACATCTGTGGTATTGCAGGTATTTCCTTCAACTTATGTTTGCTAAACGATGTAGGAATAGGCCTGGTACATGAGCGTACTCCAAAACGTGAATGAGCTGCAACTTTTGGAAGGTAAAAAGCAAAGTTAAAGGTGTGGGGTCTTGGCTCAGCAAGTGGGCTGAAGTGGCACTAAGTGAAAGTAAACAGAATGCACTATGAATGCTGCAGTGTGCATTGGTGTAGAGAGACACAGAGAACGTAAATATTTTTCAGAGTGAAAATGTGCAGAAAACACTGAGTTGGGAAGCGGTAAGCCTTGTGACAGGCAGCAGATGTTTTCTTCTGCCTTCTGTGGTGTAAGAGTTAGGACCATCACCACTCATTTCTGACCGCTGCTCACATGAAAACTTGTGGATGGCCAAGTTCAGAGCAGCACGAGCTCTTTTAAAGGTAATGATTACAAGATATAATTGCAGACATTGCCTTTGTAGGGAAGAGATGTCCGTGATCATTGCAGGGGAATGGGAGTAGATGACCTTTAAAGGTCCATTCCAACTCAGATAGTTCTATGATTCAATTCAGACACTACAGAAGCACCCAAAGACCACTGACCTCGCTGCTAGAGCTGTCTGGACAGTTTCAGTTTAGAGAAACAGAGGCACAAAAGTATTCAGGACACTGAAAATGCAGGTGGAGCATTGAAACTCCTGGTACGTGCTAAAGCAGGCTGTTGTGCTGATTCATAGAATTGTAGAATCATAGAATGGCCTTAGCTGAAAAGGACCACAATGATCATCTAGTTCCAACCCCCCTGCTATGTGCAGGGTCGCCAACCACCAGACCAGGCTGCCCAGAGCCACATCCAGCCTGGCCTTGAATGCCTCCAGGGATGGGGCATCCACAACCTCCTTGGGAAACCTGTTCCAGTGCGTCACCACCCTCTGTGTGAAAAACTTCCTCCTAATATCTAACCTAAAACTCCCCTGTCTCAGTTTAAAACCATTCCCCCTTGTCCTATCACTATCCACCCTCGTAAACAACCATTCCCCCTCCTGTTTATATGCTCCCTTCAAGTACTGGAAGGCTGCAATGAGGTCTCCCTGGAGCCTTCTCTTCTCCAAGCTAAACAATCCCAGTTCCCTCAACCTTTCCTCATAGGAGAGGTGCTCCAGCCCTCTGATCATCTTTGTGGCCCTCCTCTGCATTTGCTCTAAGAGCTCCACGTCCTTCCAGTAGTGGGGGCCCCAGGCCTGGACGCAGTACTCCAGATGGGGCCTCACAAGAGCCGAGTAGAGGGGAACAATCACCTCCCTCTCCCTGCTGGCCACCCCTTTTTTAATGCAGCCCAGAACACAGTTGGCCTTCCAGGCTGCAAGCGCACTCTGCTGGCTCATGTCCAGCTTCCCGTCCACCAGGACGCCCAAGTGCTTCTCCGCAGGGCTGCTCTCAAGGAGGTCTTCCCCCAGTTTGTATAACACCTGGGATTGCCCTGACCCAAGTGCAGCACCCTGCACTTGGCTTTACTGAACCTCATTAGGTTTCCATGGGCCCACTTCTCCAGCCTGTCCAGGTCCCTCTGGATGGCTTCCCTTCCTTCCAATGTATCGACTGCACCGCTCAGCTTGGTGTCATCTGCAAACTTGCTGAGAGTGCGCTCGATGCCATCGTCTGTCATTGATGAAGATGTTGAAGAGCACCGGTCCCAAGACCGACCCCTGTGGGACACCGCTTGTGACCAGCCTCCACCCTGACACAGAACCATTGATCACAACCCTTTGGCCGCATCCAGCCAGCCAATTCCTAATCCATCAAACAGTCCATCCTTCAAATCCACACCTCTCCAATTTAGAGAGATTGTTGGGGTGCTGCATTGAAGTCCCTCTGATCAGGCACTCGCAGGTTTTTACATCTGTTACCACTGTACCTTCCCCTGCTTCCATGCTGAATTTAGATGCAGAGACCTGTGGGGGGTATTAGACAAAGGCAAAAAATATGATTTGGAACAAACCTATGAATCTTCACCTGCAGCACAAATTTCAGCATTTTGTTCTTAGCTCAAAGAGAAGTACATCCACAGAACGCTGATTTATTTGCTTAATTTATTTTTTCCTTGGATAATAAAAACCAAAGGAGTTTGCTGTAAGGGCACTACTGAATTTTCTGTTTTCGACTCTGAGGCGCTCAGCTGTGAGCAAATATTTCACACATCTCGAAGCAATCAGAATGTCCAAGTGCAGCACACTGGGTGCCTCGCCATGGTACAGTGCTTTAATACTAAGAGGTTTTCTTTTCACTAAAGTAAATTTGTTGTGTAGATGAAGTAGATTGTGCAGCTTGAATATGAGGCTCTATTGAAAAACTGGGTATATGTTCGAGGTATCCTTTGTACAGTGAAAAAAAGTAATGGAAGTATTTCTGGCTGAAATAAATAAGGAAAATATGGAATAGACAGGATTTTATGCTTCAGTGGAGGGCTGTTATCTTGCATTGTATTTGATCTCTTTCTGAAGATGCTCTAAATTCTGCCTGGACCATTAATAGAAAGGTTTCTTCAGAAGCATTTTGCTATAATGGAGTTTCTGTGATTTCTTAAGATGGAAGTTGTAAATACAATCTCTCTAAATGCCTAAATGTGTAAACAAATATATTTTAATTGGTACAGGATCATCTTTGGTAGCTTATTAAAAGCATTGCAGAGCTGTAAATATATCATTCCTGACACTTGAGGAAAAGTGTTATCTTAAGGAGGAGTAAGGCAGGTGTGCCTGAATACCAACTCCTGCTATGCAGTGGGTATATAATTGTGTGTTCATCTACATTGTGTGTACGTACAGTGGTACCCAGAAATATAGAAAATAACATGTAAACATTTTGTTTTTAGCACCATAAAGCTATCTGTAGCAGAATTCTGTCACCACTCAGATGTGATTGTGCATAAAAATAAAGAGATGGAGCTCTTGTAGGGAGCTTATAAGCAGGAGGGGGATGGACTCTTAAAACTAAAAGGAGGCGATTTAGGTTAGATATTAGGAAGCAGTTCTTTACTCAGAGGGCATGAGGCCCTGGCACAGGCTGCCTGGAGAGCTGTGGGTGCCCCATGCCTGGAGGCCGGGTTGGGTGGGCCCTGGGCAGCCTGAGCTGGTGGGGGTACCCAGCCCATGGCAGGGGCTCGGACTGTGGGTGAGCTGTGAGGTTGGCATCTTTAGAAACAGCTAGTGATAAGGGTTTGAATAGTAACGCTGTCTGTATTCATCATGACCGGAACGGGTCACAAAAGATCCTCATTTGCTGATTCTCTCTAAAACTTCGCTGCTCCCCATACAGGTGGTGGCTTTTCATAAATAAAACTGTGAAGAGTCTTCCTGTGAAAGCATAGTATTTTATGACTGCAGTTAGCTAGCTCACTTCTGTATTTTATGCCAAATTTCTTGCCTGGTGGGCAGATAGAATCACTTTTCTTAAGGAAGCAGACCGCATGGTTCACTTGCAGGGGTCTCTGAGCCGAAGTTGTGGGCTCAACCCAAACCCCTTTGATTCACGAAGTACCTGGAGAACATCTGACTCCAGAAGTTAATTTGTGGTGCAGAGATCCTTCTCTGGCTTTATCCTAGGTACGTTATTAATCCAGATTACTTAGTCATTATGCAACAATGAAAAATTAAGTAACTGCTCTATATTTAAACTTGTGTATATTAACTTCATTGCACAGCACAGGACCGGGATAGGTTTAAATGTGGAAAAAAATGTGAAACACGAAAGGAGGAATTTGAAATGCTTCAGTGACTCTGTCCAGTTTGTAAGAATATTGCTTCTCCTAGATCTCTTTCAGACTTTTTATTCAGGTTACCTGTAATAGTTTTTTGCTTTTTGAAGTGGAGAGGTTGTTTGTACTAAAAACTCTGGGGGCTTTCCTTGTGAGGTAGGACAGGACTTACCTTATGGCAGGCTCTGAAGCTGCCTGTTTCTTGGATTGAAATAGATGAAGTGCAGAAATGATGATTTTTTAAATTTTTGCACCTATTTCAAATATATCTGTTGTTTTCACTAATGACTGCATTTTCAGTGTCATCTGAGTGTTTGATCTGCAGTGTCCTTTTATTTGCAAAACATCTCCAAGTAAATATATTTAGCAATTGGTTTAAGAGTATGTCAACCTCCTGTAGACACAGCTAGTTTAGTAGACTAAATTTGGGACTTCTGAAATACAGACACATGTTCAGCCATGCAAGCATTTTTAGCACTGAAAACATCTTGCAGTAGGCACAGCTTGGGCCTTCTTGTGAAGCAAGCACGGTTTCATGCCCATACATGCTTTCAGATCCTTGCTGCACATACCTCCCCGTATGGCCAGGACAACAGGGTGTCCTGACTGGGCAATCTGCTGGTAGGGGTCAGTAGGTATGGAGCAGTCAGGGCTGTTCTGGGACTTCCCATGGGGCATCAGACTTTGCTGGTAGAGTCGGCCCTTCCCTATTACAGCCAGCATTGAGTCAACACAAGAATGCGTACGTGTGAGAGAGTCACTCTTCTAACTTGGAGAGGCCGTGGACTGAGGTCTTGATGCACAAGGTGGATACGTCAGGAATTTGACCTGTATCTCCTGGGCTCCGTGCTCTTGTCTGTGACTGCTGAGGAGTCAATGGATGAGCATTGCCATTTTGATGCTTTCCGCAGGCAGTGAGCAGCACAATGTCAACAGTGGGAACTGCTGCTGCTGTCTTCAGGTGCAGCCTGGAGGACACGCCTGCCCCATGCTTCCTATCACAGATGTATGGAGGGCTGTCAGCAGCTCTGTCTGTGTGGGTTTCCCCACCAAGGCAGTGAGATACACACACGCTTGGACATGGCAGCATTTTTCACTGCCACCCTGTAAGCTGTCTCGAGTGTCTGTGCCATGTAATTTCACTTAGGCCTGGCTGAGGCATGCCACAGGGAGGGTAAAGCAGCTTGCTTTGTAAGTGCATTGCCAAAGGAAAGCTTTGCCTTTCCTGTTGACTTGGTGCAGATCAATGGGTTAAACAACAGACCCCAGTTTAGGTCTCTTGATTTGTACTTGTGTGGTTTAGGAAACGTACCTTCACCGCCACCAGAGAGCTGTGCAGCTGCTGCCTGAGCAGTAGCTTTTTGCTTTTTGCTGCCTACTTTTTAACTGTCTGCAGGCTATTTCTATCTGCCGCGCTGTGTCTAAAAAAGCTACGGAGAGCTCCCATGGAAAGACTGTAGGTGGATCAGGTCACTCCACAAACCTACAGCACTGTGTTGGATAAGATTGGCAGTTTGAACTGCACTTTTTTTTTCTTCTTTTTTTTTTGCTGCTATGTGAGTGCAATCTTGTGAGCCAAATACTACAGTTTTCCAAGCAATCTGATTTATACAATCACAGCAGTGTTGATTGGAAGCACCTCTGAAAGTCTGTGGTTTTTTGTCAAGGCGAATCTTGAAAAACCTCCAGCAGCAGCACTTGTGCAGCTTTTCTGGGCAACCTATTCTGCATGTGCACTGCTTCATAATAAATTAGTTTCCTAATGTCCATCCTGTACCTCACAGCCACTGCTTCTTATTTCATTATTTGGCCTTACCGAGGAGTATTTTGTTCCCATTGCAACCACCTGTCAAGAAGTTGGAGGAATTTCTTGGAGTTGTTGCAGTTTTCTTGGAATTAAGATTACCCAGTGCAAACAATAGGCTTTTTGTTCTTTTTTTTTTCCCTCTGCAACGTAGCATTCCATTTCTTGGTGTAAAATATATTTGCGTCCAGAATTTCATACCTATGGGGAAGCTTCCTGACTGTTATTTAATAGATTAATTTATGCAGTTTTGAGATTGGTTAGAGTCAAAGATCCTCACGTGCTTTTGCACAGCAGCATGCCTTAAAAAGAGCGGTAAACCCGAGCTCCTCCAGCCAGCGTGGCTCCTGCCTTTCTGTGGAGTCTGTGGACTGCAGAAGGTGGCCTTCAAGTGAACTTCTCCTGGAAGTGCTCTGTGGGGGAATATCCGGCACTGCTGGGCATGGCATCCTGTCTGGGCACCTAGGCTTGGTGCATTGAGGTAGGCCCCTCACGTGGCCCTCTGGCCTGGCAGGTTCGTTTGGCTGAAGTACTTAGCAAGTGCTGCCCCGTGCTGCTTTCACAGGTTCAGTGCCAGTTCAGGGGAGTCCCGGTCAGTAGCTGTTATGGTGGCTGTCAAAAAGTGATTGTCTATGAAAGCGGTGAACCACCCACCTGCTGTAGGACAGCTGCCTCAGGGGAGCCTTGACTGATGGGAAGGGGCTATAGCTCCTTTTTATTAAGCATTAGCGGAGCTAGAATGTAGCTTTTCAGGACCATGTGATACGCTCGCTCATGACGAAAAGACTGAAGGCGCTCAGAGAGCTGTAGCACCTCAGCTATGAAGAAAGGCTGAGGGAGTTGGGCTTTTTCAGCCTGGAGAAGGGGAGACCTCACTGCAGCCTTCCAGTAGTTAACGGGAGCTTATGAACAGGAAGGAGACTGATTTTTTACACAGTCTGATAGTGATAGAATCATAGAATCAGTAAGGTTGGAAAAGACCTCCAATATCATTTAATTCAACTGTGAACCCATCCCTTCCATGTCCACTGATGATGTCTCTCAGTGCCCTCTCTACCCTCTTCTTGAGCACCTCCAGGGATGGTGACTCCACCACCTCCCTGGGCAGCCTGTTCCAATGCCTCACCACTCTTTCTGAGAAGAAATTAGGAGGAGTTTCTTTACTAAGAGCATGGTGAGGCTCTGGCACAGGCTGCCCAGAGAGCTGTGTGTGCCCCATCCCTGAAGGTGCTGAAGGCTGGGTTGGCACTGGGCAGCCTGAGCGGGTGTGGGGCAACCAGCCCACAGCAAGGGGTTGGGACTGGATGGGCTTTGAGTTCGCAACCCAACCCAGCCCATGCCATTCTGTGATTCTGTGATGATTATATGGAGTCTTGACCATCTGGTATGTCTTCATTTTCAGGCAGAAAGCACACGCAGTGTCTAAGGTGTGTCTCCTCTCTCAACACCTCACTCCCTCCACACAGGTCGAGCATGCAGATTTTTGGAGGCTTGTTATAGATCCTTAACTTCTCGGATAAATTCAGGAGCGGCAGTGAGGGGAATATTTCTGTGCATCCACATGAGAGGGGAAAAGAGTGTGCTTTTCTAGGCACTGGCTTACCCGGCTGACATCATGCGTGGTGTGGGCGAAGGTGTCATGTTTTGGAGCTGGAGCAGTGTAATTACTGCGCTGAGCCGCATCGCAGGCACAGAGACTGTTCCCCAGCTCCTCTGGGACCAGGCAGCTTTTTGCTTATTTTCTAGGTGGAGTACGTGGCCTGATGTACAGAACACAAAGAGCTCAGGCTGTGATTACCTCTGCGGCTGCCTTCTGGGTGGCTCCCATCGGCTGAGGAGGAAAAGCTGTCGGTTCCCTGCAGTCAGGGAGAAGTTAGTGCTGACAGATCCTGCGTGTGACAATTTATCTGCTGTGGACTTGGAGTCCCTTGCTGCTGCTGTGATGTTACTGCAGCACGCCAGCAATGTTTTCTTACATTCTTAGAGGTTTCTTTCCAAGATGTGTAAACTGAAAAACGTGGGGTATTTACTGCAGTGATTGTGATGGGGTGGAGTTTCTGTGTTCGTAATCCAGGCCATTGATGATGCTCTTGTGTTACAATACGTGAATTAGCCATACAAACATCCCTTATTTATGTAAAGACCTGAGTAAAAGAATGAAAGAAAATGTCCCCTTGTTTACACACACAGAAAAAGATGAAGTTAGAGTGGGTGTTTCAGCAAGGTGTGTTCATTACACTGAGTGCTGTCAGTTGTTAGTGTAGAGGATGTTTTAAGGCAGGCAAGCTCACAGCCTCGCCCACTGGATGTATCTCTGCTCATTGCCCCAGCGGGTGTAACCAAGTGCACTAAACCCTTAATGTGACCCTGCAGTAAGCAGACTTTCTTCAAATAGCAACAGAGGCAGATAAGTTGGGTATGTAGCCTGGCTTCCATTAATGTATTTCAAGATGAATATTAAGGAGACCTTAGATTAACAGTTCTGTGTATTCGTTATAATACTTCTAATTACTGCAAGCAATCACTCTGTTCCATGTATTTAACTCTGTTTGCCACACGGGTACTCTTCTTGTCCTCTTCCTTGCCACATCCTCCTTTATCCTCAGTCCCCACTTCTCTGTCAGCTGGCTAAATAGAGTTGCATCCACGTTGTACCAAGTGACGCAATGGCCACGTGCATGCTTAGAGGCCAGTTAGAAAACAAAAAGATGAATTGAATTCAGTGCCCAAAGCAAGATTTTAGTTAACGCACACACAAAAAACAGGTAGTTATTAAAGGCTATAGAAACAGAAATAAAGTGTTACCTGTGTTTTCTGTATGGCTCCCAGAAGAACCCTGATGGTGGCACTTCATCCTTTGGGTCTGCTGTGAAGGTCAGCATCATGGCTCAGCTCAGCAGTCCCAGGGGTGCTCTGCATTCTGCTGGGGCTGCCCTGCCTGCTGTGTGTGAAATAAAAGCGTTTTGGCTGTTAGGTGTAGAGCCTTGAACTCAAACCAAACCCCGGCCCTAAACAAAGAATATGGCATCTGTTCTCTCTTGAGTCATACTTCCACCAATAACCTTTTTCTCCTAAATGACTTGAAGAAAGAATTAACAATTCTACAGAAATGCTCTTTGAATTCACCACTGATTTACAGGCAGCCAGAACTACACGTCCGTGTGTTGTCACTACAGTACTGAATTTTCTTTAGGTTTTATTTTGCTTTTTTCTCCCCCATTCGTGCTCAGGTTTTTGCCTTGCAGTACTCATTCAAGATACGATGTCATTTGGCATTCAGTGTACACTGAATCCTCTTAAGTTGCATTTCAGATACTGATGCTGAATTCTTGTTCTGAGCGTCCTGACCAGGAGCGTTACATTTCCTGCACAGTTTGTTTCCTTCATGCAGCATATAGCAGATTGGAAACAGATAATTATTCATGTCACACTTGTGATCCGCTTCGCTTATTATTAGTGCTGTGTGGGGGCTGTAGGCATGCTCCAGATCATTGCTTTGTTCAGTCTGGGCTGGTGGAAAGAAAGTGGTACAGATGTTGCTCATGTAAGTGCTTCTGCATCTGTTTCCATCGTGTAAAACCGAAAGGTGCAGCATTCTTTGGTTTGCTGCTACCTTGCTTTGGGCAGCTACAGTAAAGTTGCCTGGAGTGTTGTATTGCCAGTGCCTCCTTAAAGAAATACGAAAAGTTTGGAAACCAGCTAGCTGTAGAAATGCCACTTTGCTTATCCTCATTCTTTACCAATGGATTTGATGCCATTAATACAGGAAAGAGGTTGCTGGGAGTGGTAATGGTATCACTTGAATGAGAGCGATGGACCCGATGCTGCTGGAGCTCATTGGTGTTGCTCCAAGTGTTGCTCTGGCTCCTTCATAGAGGGCTGTGGGTCCGTGCATGGACAGGAGCAAAAAAGGTCTACAGTGAGGGCCGAGAGGTATAGCTGGAAGCAGCCGTGCCTTGCAGTGCAGGAGCACAGCCATCGCATCGGGCAGGGGGAGCTGCGGTGTGCAGCCTCCGCTCCCTGCCACAGGCTGGAAAACCACCCGGGTTGGGGCGAAGTCTCCACTTTTCTTCTTTATTCAACCACAGATTCAATGTGCAGCCTTGGCTGAGTTACTTTCTCTGGATGTACTCCCCCTAACTTAAGTTGGGAATAACCAGACTGAGCAAACCGCTTTGAAATATAGGTATGAAAATAGTGTCTGAATGTGCCAAGTAGCATTACTACGTTTCAAGTGACCTTTTGGTCTGAAACTTTGCCAAAGGAAGGGGAGAGGAAGCCACTGTTGAATCGAGTTCTGCAGAGAGATCCTGCAAACAGATGGTGTTTGCATATAGGATGTGCTATTCAAGTGCAACTTTACTACAACACTCTTCATTTTTAATAATTGCAGACGGGCCAAACTCCGGCTATATTTGGAACAGCTCAAACAGCTTGTGCCCCTTGGGCCGGACAGCACCAGACACACCACTCTAAGCCTGTTGAAAAGAGCTAAGATGCATATCAAGGTAAAAACGTTCATCCGTATTTTTATATTTTTAAAGCATAGTCTTCCAGAATGTGTATCCAGAGAGAGGAGTTCTAATTTTCACACAAGATCTGTATCCATATGTCTGATCTTCTGGCTCTATGGGTCTGTATTAGAAGCAGGGTTTTCACTCAGGGTATCAAGTTTTTTATGTGATTTGCAGTCTCAGATATATGAAATGGTGGTTTTGTGATTATTAATGGTTTACGTTGTATTAGAACATACATATATCATGGGTGTTATTTGATTAATGTACTTATTTTTAAGGACTGAGCAAAGTAGCATTGTACTGCACTGATTTCAATGTAAAAATACCAATAACTGGTAATGCAATAACTAACGGAGTCAAAGGGATTATAGCTCCTAATGATCTCACCCTCATCCCATACCCCAGCAACCAGATCCTGGAGCATGTGCCACTCACTTAAAAGAAACCAAAAATAAAATCTCACCTCCTGTTTGCTGCCACTCCCTTTGCATGCTTTGTGTGAGCAACACCTGAGCCACCAGCTGAAAACCAAAACGAAACCTCACCTGTGCTTTAGCAACAGTACAGGTTAGACATGTGCACAGACAACACAAAGCAGATCCCTCCTCAGCCCTCCTCTTTCCTAAGACAGCGCAGTTTCGCTCTCGTCATTTTCAGGGGAATGGAAACACAGATAGGTGATAAGTATTTAAATGCAGAAGGTTAAAGAACAGGTTTCTGATGCCGTGTCCAGGACTGTAATTATTCGTCTGGCATTTTTTCAGTGTTAGAGGGGAGAAAAGAGAAAAGTAAAAAGTGTGGTGAGAGGCTGAATGCTGCCAGTGATCTGGGGATGTTTTGGAGGACAGCCTGCTGCTGTACAGCCCTGACATTCAGTGCAACTGCAGAAATGGCTGTAATTTGTAGGAAGCATTAAGGATGAATTTAAGCAAAGCCATTCTTGTAAACAAGGTTACTGAGCTCCTTCTTCAGCTCTTGTAAGCACGTTTACTCCAGCTGAGCAACCCCTATTTTGACCACTGGAGATTTTGGCTGCTTGTTTATAATTCAGGCTAACATGCATGAAAGGCACTGCGTGTGGTTTTTGTCTCGGGCTGCCCCCCTATCATGGGCTTATGCATACGAATTGAGAAACTGTTTTTACAAGTGGCAAGTGTGAGAGATTAGCCACGCAGCTGACATTTCAGCTGCTGATAACAAAGCTAGGAACGGGTTCTCTCCCAGTCCATCGTGCACGGTCCCGAGTTCTCCTTTTCTCAAAAGTGAAACTGAGCTTTCATTTTCTTTTCGAGATTCTAACTGAACCCACCTCCACTGTTCTGATGCCTGATTGCTCCCCTCCACCAGGTCTGCAGGCTTTCGGACAGCCACCTCCCTGCTGCGCTGCCAGAGCAGGCGCTGCCCCGGCCCTTCCGACGCAGCAGTTAGTTCTGAACTTTTCACATGCACGCCCATGCACTGAAACTCGCACCGAGAGATCGGGCAGTTTTGGGTCTCCTGGATATGAACCACCGAGTTCATTCCCAAAAGAGTTGTTAGAGCTTGGGACCGCAGCCAGGAAAATACAGGAAAAGGAAATGTGATCAATTGGGCACATGTGGTGTGCTGTGCACATGGATGTACTAACCCATGTGCTTGCTCTAACACCGTGTTCCTACGCGTGATGCATATCTGAGTAGCGTGTGGCCTGGGCTTACAGTGAGGCTACAGAAGTTAGGTTTCACTCAGGTGGGAAGCTGCCGAGTTGAGTAATATCAATTCTGTTTTCAAAGATAAGTACATTTGCTTTTGGGGTTGCATTAGAACAGCAGAATCCTTGCAGTCACTTGGCTCGTGGTTTGTTGTGTGCTGTCCCACCCCACTCTCCTCTAGAAAACCACACATAGGTTCATTCAAATGGTAGGGAAGAGTCAGCAGCAGCTGTATTTTCTCCCAATACATCTCCTAAATGTCAGTGGTCATGTAAACACTGCTCAAGGAGAAATTTGGTCTAGCTTATAAGTGCCTTTTCTGCCAGAACCTGTAATTTACTTCATCACTTAGATTAAAAGAATTGCCTTTTGTGTGTGTGTGTGTTTTGTTTGTAGCTCCTCCTTTTGATCCAGTCACATCCATTCTACTTTCTTCTCTAGTTATGTAGTCTGTTTTTGAAAATGGCTGTCAGTGATTGGAAAAGCATTCAGCTGAAATCTGAAAAGAGAATATCCCTGCTATTACCTTTGTACCAGCAGTGCATTGCGTTTTACACAGTGTGAGGTATTCTTTTTCTTTCCAAAATGAACACCTTATTTTATTCAAGTAACAGGAAAGATTTGGGGCTGATCCATGAAAGGACCCATTCACAGGTTGTTTGCTGAGAAGTACTGGATTAATAGTGCTGATTTTGTAGGAGGTTATCATAGAGTTATCAGAGAAGTGCTAGGAAAGAGAAATGCAAGAATGAAGGGAGTTGTTGGTAAATTCCTCCTACTTCATATATAAAGTAATACTGGAGTATTGATAACGAAGCACTCTTCAATGGTAAAAATTTCCATAGCCTGTAATAATATAGGGAGCGCTGAGGAGCCTGTAACGGTTCCTTTACGGTGATAACTCTCTTGTTTCACCTAAAGAGCCATAAAATTCTGCTTGAAACCGGAGCCGTGCTCTAGTTACCAAAGATGGTGACAGTTTGGCCTGACAAAATGATTTAAATATTCCCCAGGACCAAGGCCCCAATCATTCAGTCTTAGCTGAGAAGCTTTTGCTAGTGGCAAAAGGGTCCCTAAGGAATTTTTTTCTTTTACTGTATCCATGTATTTTACTGTGAAACCAATTCGCTTCTGGGCTGGCCAGCTGAAGTTGTACGGAGCTCCACAGGGTGGTAACAGAAATAACTGTGTCTGCTCATCAATTCGTGCTCTAAGAGAACTGACTAGAGAAGATCCGTAGTTAGTGATGCTTTAACACGGGTGCACACTGTTGGCTTACTGATACTCTCTCTCTTTAAGAAATTGGAAGAACAGGACCGAAAGGCTCTGAATATTAAAGAACAACTACAGCGGGAACACCGCTACCTCAAGCGCAGGCTGGAGCAGCTATCCGTGCAGGGCATGGAGCGCATCCGCACTGACAGCATGGGATCAACAATATCCACTGACTCTGAACAAGGTAACTGCGCGGGGGCTGCCCGGAGGGGCCTGCAGCTGTGGGAAGCAGGGGGAAGCAGGGAAGCAAAGAAATCCTATTTTTCTAAACACGATTTAGAACTAAGATCAAGTTTTCAACAAAACCCAGACAGAACTGTTCCGTTACGCAATCCACAGAACGAAAAACAACGGCATCTTCTGCATATTCTTTGCAAACAGTTATTTGCCTCAGTTCATTTGCGTGAATAAATTAATTTCACATCATTTCTTGTGATATATTGCAGTATTTTCTGTGCAGTGATCACCAAGTGTTTCCTACATTTGGTTTTCATTTAAGAGTGAGCTCTCGGAGCTCCCCGTCGCCATTTCTTATCTTCTGATGAGCAGTGTGCCTGTGAGCGAGAACTCACACACAGCCCTTTTCAGGGCCCATGGGAGACGGCGCTGTTGGTCACAGTGCGGCTCTTGGAGGACAGATGGCTGCACCGCAGTCACTGCGAGCTGACACCTGCACAGGTTGAGCTGCCGCGTGCGGTGCTGCAGCTCAGAGCCCAGAGGGTTTGGGTTCTCTTGGTTTGTTTTTTAAGATCAGCATCTCTGAACAGGTTGGAACGGTTCTGGGGCAGCATTTGGTGTTGATGTCACGCTGTGTATTTATGTAGGTGAGGACAGAAGGGATTTTAATTCTCAGGTGGACAAGATGCTCCTTACCTCAGGAGCTACTGTTGCAGGCTTTTTTAATTACAGAAAATGAACGATTCGGGTCCCACCTGAATTCACACAGGCAGCGCTGGCCCCTGGTTACTTGTTAGAGGCGCCGCGTTTCTGAAAGTGTGCTTCTTATGTTTTCTTTAGAAGTAGACATTGAAGGAATGGAGTTTACACCCGGTGAAATGGACAGTATTGGAAGTGCCAGTGATGCTGAAGACCACTACAGTTTGCAAAGCGGCTCGAGCGATGGAGGTTACACACATTCCCGCAGACTGAATGCCAGGCTCTCATAGTGCCTGAGTTACCAGTTCAACTCAGGACCATCTGACTGAAGCACTTATATATGAATATTCCAGAGGTGTCAACTGCCACTCTTCCGGGAAACCCCAACCACAGTACTCTGACATGGAGGTTTCTTACCCACGGTTCCCTGCACTGTAACCACAATATTAGATATTGTAAATCATGGGTTTGCTGCAGAGAACTGTGGTTAGGTACAGTTGTGACTTAAAGCTAGCCTGATGTAGCTCTACTGCAAATTAAAGAAAAGAAATTGTCATTCCATTCAAGAAGTATTAAATTCAGACTGTTGGAAGCATGGCATAAGGAAGTTTGACAGTTATTTTGATTTTGCAGAAACCATTTTCAAACATGGAAGAATAAACAGAAACTCCCATGCGTTACTGATCCACAGATACAAAGCCCTAAAACTACTTCTTGTGGTATTTTTACATGGAAAAAAAAAATGGAACCCTGTATAGCAGGCTCTGTTGTATCCATTCTTTCAGCAGTTGTTGTTTGGGTAAAGCAGGCGGATAAACCTTCAGATTGCAGATGATCTTTAGAAAAGGTCATATTTACAAGTCACTACTGTACTTCAAAGTGGGGGAAAAGCCAGCTCTAGTAATGACTTCATGTGGGATGATCTCAACTTTCTTCTGCTTTTTTGTATTCAGTATCCAACCAGCAGCAAATCATTCCATCCATGTTAACAGGAGGAGTAGAGTGCAGCACTGCAGTTCGGACCTGTTAGTGTGGAATGGATGACACTGAAGCATTTCAGTGTTTTTGGTGGGTTTTTTTTTCATTTCTTTGCCTGAAAAATACAGAACTCAAGCGATGCAGATTGTGATAGCTGAGTTTTCCTTGCAAGGAAATGAAATTTCTGTTTGCTTGTATTTTTTTTCTTTTTACACATGTCAATACGTTTTTATGGAAGGCATGGCTTAAAATTACAGTATTCAGCTAGAAGATAATTAATCCTTTTTGTTTTGCACACTATAATTGCATTTTCTATTCTTAAAAAAGTGCAAAAAATTTAAATGTATGCTGTAAAACAGCAAAGTTTATTTAGTACTCATCAAGCTGTTCAGAACATATTTACCCAAATTATAGCAATACTATGAAGATGTATTTTAATACAACTTCTGCTTAGTGAAGTCATTAGAGCTTGGCTTGCCGGGTAAGAAAAAACGGACCAGTCTTTGCATTACCTGTTTAAAGAAGGTCTTTTAAAAAAAAACAAAAAAAAAAGAAACAAAAAACAAAAAAAAAAGAAAAAAAAGAAAAGAAAAAAAAGAGAAAAAAGCTATAAACACTTTTAGGGAAGTGATTTTAGCAAGTGTAGTCTATATTTCCTGTAAGAGATTTTGTATTATATTTTCCTAAATGTTCTCATTTACTTGTATAGGGAGGGGAATGGTACAGACCCAGACCAGAGTCTCAGGGACTCTTCACCTTTGTCATATTGTGCCTTGGTGACCATTTATGTATGCCTCTCCTTTTCATTGTTTAAAGGACAACTAAGCTTTGTTTCCAGACCCTCCGTTTGAATGGTCAGTTGTCCACCTTCCTACCGATGAAGTAGAGAGGTGTATTTATATCTTCACCCTCTCACAACTGATTCAGTGTGGCTTTAAGTGAAATCCTAAATTTAGGTTTCGGTGCGAGGGTTAATTGTGCAAGCCCTCCCTTTGATTCTTCAGCACCCAAATCTATATTTTGTTAGCTTATAAAGTCAGGGTCTCCGTGAGACCAGTGCTCAGTGGCTAGGGAAACACAAATGTACTGTGTAAGGCTATGGGATGTCCAAGTGTGGTGCCATTTTTAGCATTAGGATACAAGACCTCATGACATGCTGACCATGATGATCAAAAACAAAGATTCAGTTGTTCTTTCAACATCTGACATACGTGTCCTCCCTTTGGCTCTTACAACACCGAGTAGAAATATGAATACATTTTGTGGCAGCTTACAGATCCTTGTTTGCACTCTCGCTTACCGCTTGGAACTTGCCAACAAGGAAAATGTATATGTTTAATTTACATAACCTAACGGATGGCCACCCCTACTTTGGCTCTGGGGAGGGGCATAAGGTTATCAACTCTGGCAGCTGAATAAGAAAATAATTAACCTTTTCTGTGATGCAGGTTTTGGTATTATGTTGTATACACCTTGCATTTTACTAAAATCCTCGTTGTTGGGGAAAGCACACAGCAATATACTCATTGTGTGTAGCTGACAAGCAGCAGAAATTACTAGCTCCTTTGGTGCATATGTAACTAATTTCCAAATCATGGAAAAACAAAACAAAACTAAGAGTTTACTTTAACACACGACTGTTAACAGGAAAAAAAACAGGCTAGTATATTGTTGCTGTTCATTTATTCTATAATGAACACACTCATGAATTGTAAAGTGTTTCCTTTCGTGACAAGCAGCTCTTGCACAGAACCTCCTAATGAAAAGAGATTTGAAACTTACAGAAGGAAAGACAAGATTTTAAATTGAACATTATTGTACCTTAGGTCAACCTGAAATTTTCCTTTTAAAGATGAATGTGCTAACTTAATGAGTTCTTCCACGCTGGGTATCCATGGCTTTGTAGATCTTATATTTTCAATAAAAATTACTCGAATAATCTTGAGTGGAAACAAAAAGGGTTCATTTGTTTTTACTTTTCCGGTTGTTACAGTGGGGGCTGTTACCCAGTAAGGAGACCCTCTTGATGCGCTCTTCTCCCCAGTCTAAAGCGGTGCTTCTCCAGACGTAGCCCCGTCTCTGCAGGCGGTGCAGGACAGCAGCTGGAAGCCCCACAGCTGCTCCAGGTGCCCGGCTTGCTGGCTGGTGTGCCCAGCACCGCTGCTGCCATTCAGGCTGGCGGGTTCCTTCCAGAGCACGTCTCACTGTGCCGTGTCCGTGGCGGTGGCACTCCGGGACGTGTCACCTAGGGACGGGCACGGCGTCCTGGTTTTGCTCGCTTTCAAGCTGAATCATTGTGTGCGTGCTTCGTGTGCGTGCGTGCATGCAGGCATGCGTTGGCGTGCGCGCGGAGCTACCTGTAACCACAGCATTAATGGAAACAAATGCTGCTTGCTCCGAGATTAAACACTGCAACCGCGCTGGCAGTTCTGCCGTCCTGTGTCATGACCGTGCTTCGGGCAGGTGAGCTCCCACTTCTACGTACATCTTTCTTGCTCCGCGTTACCACACGGGGAAGGAACGAGCAGAGAACAGATGACGGCTGCCGGGCCGTTCCTCTGTGGGCGGGGCTCTGCAGAGATGAAGCCATCGCGAAGGGCTTTCTGCGGAGTGCAGAGGCCTGGCCTCGGGCTGGCCCTTCCCGGACTCCCGGGGCAGCGCTGTGAGTGCGTCTGTGCCATCACAGGGGAGAGGCATAAATCCAAGCCCAAATAGTTAGCTTTTCTGCAAATTCTCAGCTGCCATTGGGAGGATGAATACACCCTCACTGCCATCCCGGCTCTGCCTAACTTGTATCCCATGGAGGCTGGCTTATTTATCTTCCTAAAAGAGTGGGGCTTGAGTGGTAGAAGCTGCAGCATGTTGTTACCTGGAGACTGAATCCTGTGGGCTTTTTTGTGCGATACTCAATCTGGGCTCAGAGTGAGTTTCATTAGAATACCACAGACATAAAAAGTCCCCAAAAAATCCACAAGAAGGACAGAGTTTTCCATCTGGTGTTTGTAGATGGGTTTCTATCATGAATGCTACTTCCTTACTTAACATCTGGGATGGGAAAAAAAAAAGAAGCTGATAAAACTGTCATAAAATTTAAAGAATTATCGCTTTTCCTGACCCTCCACAATATTATTTTTTATTGACACAGAACCATAGAATCATTAAGATTGGAAAGGACTACTGAGATCACCTAGTCCAACCGACAGCCCATCCCCACCATGCCCTCTATTTCTACTGATGTACAAGTAAATAAGAGCGATGAACGCCAGTATTTGGAGCATCAGGTGTGGTCAGTTTCGGTGAATTGAGTGCCAAAAGCACAGAACTGGAAGAGGAGGATGCAGAGCTGTGTGCCAGCCCAGGCTGCAGCGGTGCTCCGCGCGGTGCCTTGGGGTGTCATTCTGCTTTCCTTGGAGGCCTTGACTGCAGCCTGCACTCCCCGGAGAGGTGATTACTGCACCACGTTGCCACCTTCCTCGCTCAGTGGCGACTGTCTGTGAGTGGTTTTGTCCCTGTAGATGAGCACTGTGGAAACGAATGTCACAGCTTTTAACCTAGGAACAGTAATTTTACACCCTTTGTTTTATGGTGGTATTGATAAAGGAATGTCTGCACAACAGACTACTCTCAGAAAGCTGTTAATTTGTGTTACTGCCGCAGGCCATTGGTCTTCTGTGTGATAAGAGCCAAGAACGGGGTTGATGTTTCATCCACTAAATTGCACATCCCAGCACTGGGGGAAGGAGAACTGAATCCCTTTAGATGCCCTTAAAGATCTGTACTCCCCACAGATACGAATGGGGTGAACACATCAGAAACCAGATGAAGTTTCACCAAAAGCAAAATGAACCAAATTGCCAAAGTGACCAACTAAATGCAGTACTGTTAATTGGCAGCTGCCAAAGAAACACCCAAGTGTTATGCTACTATCTAGAATTACAATGCAGGGGAAATACTGAACAGAATATGTGAGAATTTGGTCATCTTGGCCCTTCTTTCTATCTCAACTATTGTAAATCCCAGCTAAAGACTGCAGTGGAGGAAAATCCACTCGGAATCACGGAATTATAGAATCCTTAGAGTTGGGAGGAACCTCTGAAGGCCATCTAGTCCAACATCCCTGCACTGAACAGGGACATGCACAGCTACATCAGGTTGCCCAGAGCCTGATCCAGCCTGGCCTTGAGAGTCTCCAGGGACGGGGCATCAACCACATCACTAGGAAACCTGTGCCAGAGCCTCACCACCCCCACTGCAAAAGACTTTTTCCTTATATCCAACCTAAATCTCCCCTCTCTGAGCTTGAAGCCATTTCCCCTTGTTCTGTCACCACAGACCCTGCTAAGGAGTCTGTCCCCTTCTTTCCTGACGTTCCACGTTGTAAAGGTTCTGCGTGCACACCTGCGTGGTGCTCGCTACGTTCTGTAGCGCATGGAACCTTGTGTGGTATTGTTATTTTGCCGGAATATAAATACAAATTTTTATGCCTTTTTGTTGTGACTTTCATTTTTTCTTTTTAAATTGTCGACTCTGTTTGCGTGCAGCGTTTCTTCTCTTTGCAAATCTTTTCATATAGCTTTAATGACTACTTAATGAGGAGCTCTTGGAGCTTTAGCAATCCAAATTAATCCTATGGCATTCAGGTTGGAGTGCAATTTAAATTAAATTTCTTTTATATATGTTGGCCCAATGTAACCCTAACAGTCATTAAAGTTATTTGTCTATAACCATGGGTGCTGTATAAATTTCCACTATTAAATTTCTGAAGACAAACCGGCCTGTAAAACAAAGTGCAAATTGAAATGCATTAGTGTCTGTTTGCAATAATTGTACTTGAAATCACTCTGGCTCTGTACAAGGTAGAAAAAAAGTGTACGAGGCAGCCCGCAGGTTCTGCACGTGTGCTGTGCTGAATGGGAAATTCACAGCCAGACGAAGGTGGGCATTTCAGTTTGTGACTGGGAGAGCTGAGAGGGGGGCAGAACTGAAATGCTTTTGCAAATGGTGTTGCTGTATTTTCAAGCACGGCGTGAGACATTCTTTCGTTTCAGTTTGTCAGCAGTGTCGCGCTGAACATACAGATTTCTTACAAATACAGAAACAGGAGCTTTAGTCTGAAATCATGGCGTGTAGGTTGCCAGGAAGCTGAGCCACTGAATCACTGGGAATACTCGTGCCAAAGGAAACCATCTTCTTAGCAAAGCTTTCTTTGAAAGTCCCCCTACAATATAATAAGTGCCAAAGGGCACCCAGTGTGTGGCTGTAATCTCCAACAGGAAGAGAGGGGCAGCAAACCTTCTGGCGGTGCGTCTTGCTGTGCGCAGGACAGAGCTGCATGGGGAGCAGCACTCTGAGTGATGTTGTGGCACTGTTTTGATGAGCCTTGCACTGTTTAAGACCTGTGCAGCTTCTTTCATGACATTTGTAATGCCCTGTGAGTTGTTTATAAGAAAAGTAAGTTTCCCCATTTTGCTAATGATGGAAATTTAATATTAAGAGTCCAGAAGCTTGACTATCAGTAAGAAAATGGTTTTGTTTTGTTTTTCTGCAGAGAATTTAAATGGAAAAGAGCCTTAAATTATAAATCAAGTCATGATGGCCATCACCGTGCTCTAAAAGAGGTTGTTTGAAGTGGTTTCAGTGACAAAGTTTTGAGTTATTACTGTTATTAGACATCCAGAAATTGTGAACAACCCAGTGCTTTCATGGACCTCGGCATGGCAAGAGTGGTATGATTACCATGGCTGGACAGGCAAGGAATGGAGGGCTGGCATTACCGGTGCCAGAAAGGACTGGGTTTGTGATAGCAGAGACTGCCGCTGGTATGGGGTCTGTTTCCTTTTGCTCACTAAGGTGTGGGCTCCCCAGGCTGAGGGAGCAGCTCTCCATAAGCCTCCAAAAACTCCTGCTCCTTCGTGTCGCTGCTGTGCAGAGCAGCCGCTGCCCTGGTGCGCAGGAGCTGCAATGTGATGGCAGAGGCGGAGCAGCACGAGGTGGTGGCAGGAGCAGGCTGGTGCTTTCCCAGCCCGCTGGAGTTTTAATCCAAAACGAGGCCAGAAGAGTAAACAGTTTTTTTAGCAAAGAAAAACTTTGTGCACTGTATGTCTAAATACATCAGCAGTGTCCGTCCAGTCATACAGGTGCTTTTTTTTATTTATGGCATCGCATCCAGGAAAGCTGCAGAAAGCTAATCACTGTGACCTGCTTTTCTGGGCACACAAGGTTTCAGAATGAAATCTGTTCCTCCAGAGAGACAATATAGGTGCCTGTGAGAGCCAGCGAGCCGGTGCCAAATCTCTGTATTCTGGCTTTATTATCATAACAGTTCACACAGCACTTCAAAAGCTGTGCTTAATTCAGAGCATAAGTTTGCTTAAAGCAATGATCTTCTTTTAACAGAGTGCTTCCAAAGAGTGGCTGGCACTCCTGCAATCTGCATTGGGCCCCTCTAAAATCCTGCTGCTACTGGCTAAAAACCTGCGTGATGCAAAATGAAAAAGCTTCCACACTGTTACACCAGCTAAAAACTTATTTCCATGTCTTCGCTGTCATATAACAAAACCAAACCAAACCCCAAACCTAAAACTATAATAAGCAAAATACTTTTATATGAGTTCTTCACTACAGATGTATCTCAGTGGGAGGGTTTATATTCACCAGCTGTGATGCCTATATGATGCGTTTTACAGCCTGGGCCAGTGGGTAATTGATAGCTTCTCAGTGAGCACCAGACACAACTACATCATGTTTTGCAGCAAAACAAATGCAACATGGCACGGGTGGGATAGTGCAGAGCTTGCAGACATCCTTCCAGAAAAGTCTCTGTCTTAATCTGTTGGAATCCACCATAAAATGGCTTGTAAATACAGCACACTATCTAAGCAGCCTCCCTGGTGCTCGGACACAGATGCAAAACAACTGCTCCTGGAATGGAAAAAAGGGGTAAGGTAAGCCTTTAATTATGTTTTGACTGAACACAACCAAGAAAAAAATGAATCAGAGAAAAACATTCTTGACCCATAAGGAGCTGCAGAAGGAAACAATGAAGCATATGGGGCTGTGGCTGGATGGGAAAAAGGACTGTAAGAAATGTCAAAGATATGACTGTAACATGTTTGTAGGGGAAGGCTGTTGTTTAATCTCTGCCCCTAAAAGCCGGTCTATGGTCTAACAAATGAAAATTTGTTTCACATTAGAGGCTTGTTCTTTCAAAATGAGAAGTTTAAGTGCACAGTGTTCTGACCTAAAATATTTCAGTTCTAGCCTGAACTCCTATGCCAGCGGGGATTATGAGATCATGCTGTCTGTCAATTCCTCTTTCATCCATCTGTTCCCCTCTTCTTTCCTTGATAACTTTTGAACCTTCAGGCTAACTCTGACCAAATCTGAAAAAGCGGAGATAGGATGGAGGCTGCGATGATAATCAGTGGTGAAAACTTCCATGAAAATTTCAAGTCCGGGTAGAAAGAAAACCAAATTGTTTCCTGTGCTCAAAGGCTGGCATGACTGAGCTAACTGTTCCACAAGGCGGCTGCTGCCCAGCACCTGTGCAGCTCCAAACCAGCTCAGAATTGGAGTACGTTCCTGCTCGCCCAGCTAGGCAGATGCGGATGGATGTTTTGTGTAAGGCCAGGAGGGTGTGCTTGAGTCTGGAGAGAGGAAGTAATGAGAGAAGCTGCTCACACAGGGATCTGAAGGTGTAGCTGCAGAAGTCCAGGAACTGCATGAAATGCTCTTCTTTTAGATGTATCTCCTTTCTTCTAGGATGTGGCTTTCAATTACAGAGCTTGATTGCTCTCAGGTCACAGGCATTTTAGAAAGGTTTCTGGATGAAAAAAATTATAGAATTTGCTTTTGCTCACATATTTTTTATATGAGAAATGATGATATGTATATTATTGAACAGATTAAACAGTGCAGTAGTGTGAAGCACGAGCCTCCAAAATACAGCCATAGGAGCATTTTAGTGCAAGTAACTGAACTGAAACAGCATTGTCTCCTGAAGTACACTAGTGAATGCTTTTGCTCCTTCCCCATCAGAAAGACACAACACAATCTATGTGTGAGACAATATGAAAACTTCAGCTAGCCTAAATTGCAGCTGTGTATCAAGCTGTAATCTGATGGTAAGGAATTCACCACTACAGCTCTTTTTACCCATCACTGCCAGGTCAGGGTTTAATGTACAAATGTGTCTTGCACAGGCCACCCTAAGCTACACCATACTGCACTTTGCAGATGATTCAGGTACTGATTCTGATCTCGAAAACCTCGTGCAAATCAGCCTTAGCTGTGCTGAGAAGTTGCTCATTTCCCTGCGTTGATTCATTTCAACAGCTGCATTAAGTGAGATTAGACGAGCTGCACATTTAGGACATGTAGTGGGAGGGCTCAACCACCCACATACAGACTGGGTCAGTGCCTCACCAGGGTGAATGTAGAGATAGAATTTCTGGATGCACTAAGTGACTTATTTCTAGAATAACTAGCCCTGGAAGCCACAAGGAAAAACACAGCTCTGATTTTAGTCTTCAGAAGTGCAGAGGATCTGATTTGAGAGCTATTAGTGGGAGAGGTGCTCTCTGATGGCAACCACAACATAATTAAGCTGCATGGTGTAACAACAGAAAGCAAGACAAATAAAGCAAACAAACACTGAATTTTTAGAAAACAAAATATGTAAAAATGGGAAGAAATTGCCAAAAAAAAAAAAAAACCACCAAAAACCCAACCTTGCAACCACCTAAAAAGCAGTACAAAAGCAAGTAGCCTAGAGGCACCAAGAAGGCTTAAAAATCTTGCACGAGAAGTCCAGGTAAAATGCTTGACACAAATAGAAAATGCTGTTTCAAACCCTCCTGCATGACTCAGTGAGAGAGCTAAGGAGGCTACAGTAAGGCAAATAGGAAAGACCAGAAAAACGTGGCATGTGAAACATCAACAGGAAATGAAGGCAGCTAAATTTAAGGAGTGTCTAACAAAAGGTGCTCCAATTGTTAGTAAAAACTTTACTTGATTCTCAACTCAGAAAAAACCCTCACAAGAGTTCCTGCAATCATTGCTAAGAGCTGTTTGTTGCCTCAACAGGCAGTGTAAGCCAAAAAGCCAAGAAAACAGCAAGCATCATAAGGAAGTGCACTGGAACCACAGCAGAAGGCAGGGTTTTGCTGCTACAAAAACCTTTGGTGCACCCATGCCCTGAGGCTTGTGTGCATCTTGTCTCTTCATCTCAAGAAATAAGAGGGAAAAGAACATTTGCAGGAGGGAAATAAAGTTTTTACACAGGTTGATATTGACAGGACAAGGGAGAATGGTTTTAAACTAAAAGAGGAGAGATTTAGATTACATGTCAGGAGGAATTTTTTCACTCAGAGGGCGGTGATGCCCTGGCGCTGCTGCCCAGAGAGCTGTGGGTGCCCCATCCCTGGAGGTGCTCAAGGCCAAGTTGGATGGGCCCTGGGAAGCCTGAGCTGGCGGGGGGCACCCAGCCAACAGCAGGGGTTGGGGCTGGGTGGGCTGTGAAGTCGCTTCCAAACCAAGCCATCCTATGAAGAAACGCACACCAACAATGTGGAAGGTGCAGAAAAAAGATAACTGAAGTAATCACATACTTGCTTGCAAAGGTCAAATTTTGCAATTCTTCACATTGCAGAGGACAAAGCTGATGGGATATTCACTTGTGATTTTTCAATTTTTAGGAAGACGATAGGCAAGGTAAATGCAGAGGTGATGTTCACCAAATCCTGCAATGCTAGAGCCAACAGTCATTTGATGAAATGAAGGAGGCAATAGTTAAAAACAAACAAACAAACAAACAAAACACCTAAGAAAGTGTATTTTTAAAGCAGCAGCTAGTGAAGTTCTGGCATTTGTTGCCCTGCAAAGTTTTGGATAGCATCAGTAGGTTCAAAAAGGGATTAGACAAATTGGCAGTCATCAAGACTATGAAAAATGAAAGCAGCAGGCATGGGCAAAGCACCAGCACAGTGCCTATGGGCTGTATAGGTGGCCAGGCCTGTCCTTAGGAATCCTCTGCTGCCACAGAGCACCTGACAGCAGCACTGCTGACCAGCCGGGCATTTCCATGTTCTCCTGTCCAGCATTTACTGCATATTCACATCACCAGCTGCCTCAGTATCATTCTTCCTATTTAAAACACTACAAAAGCATAAAGATTTAGCTGCAGGTTTTCTCTTTTTTTTTTTTTTTTCCTGAGAGCAGCTTCACAGGCCAATTCCACTGCAAGCACGAAGCCTCTACAGTCAAACGCTAGGCCCTCTTCCACACTGCTCAGCTTCAGGCAGTGCACTGAACACCGGAGTCTGGTGCCGATGGTTTGCTCAGCACTGAGCAGTGTTAAATGACAGACACCGCTGCTCTCCTTTTATGCTGGGGGACAGCAGGAAAGCCACAGACTGCGGCAGAGGGCTGACACATGAGCAGCCCACCACCAGGTCTACAGAACCCCCACTACGGAGAACGAACGGCCGCCGCGCGCCGGCAGCCCGCCCACATGACGTCACGGCGGCTTCCGGCCAAACCCCGCCGTAGGCCTTCCCCGTAGGCGTGGTGCAGCGCGCATGCTCCTCTGTGACAGGACGGCGGCTCGCGAGGAGGAGAGGCGCGCGTGCGCAGTGGGCTTCAGCGGAGGGAGGCTGCGCGAGAGCGGCGCGTGGCGGGCGTTTTGACCGTTGGCGCCATAACGGCCGTCCACCCCTCCCTCTTCTCACAGCCCGCCACCTCTCCCTCGGCTTGTAGAGGGCGGCCCGAGCGCTTCTCTGTGCTGCAGCCCGTCCTGCCCGCCGCTGGGGCACAGCGCTGTGGTGAGTAACCCTGCCCGCTTCTCGTCCTGAGGGGAGCGGCTCCCGGCGTCCCATCGGGGCCGGGTGCGTGGGGCCGGGGCTCGTGGGCCCTCCCTGGGGGTCGTTACTGAGCAGCGGCGGTATTGGCGGGGCTCGGGGGCGGCGCGCGCGGACAGCTGCTGTTGTCTGCTGGTCTTGGTCTGAAGGCTGCCCTTTGGTGGCTGTTTGCACCACAGAACGCTTGCTCCGAGGAATCTTTTTGTAATTATTTTGATATTTTTTTGGTAAAGGACTTCTTGCTCTATTTTCAGAGGGAAATATAAAACGAAGCCTTAGAAGACAAGATTCTGTTCGCTGCTGAAGTAAAAGATACAAACGAGAGTTTGAGTTTTTGTGTGGTGTCTTCTAGCTTTATTTTTAGGGTAAACTGAGAACATCCCTCGTTTTGGAAGAGTTAAAAAGATTTTTTAATTTCGGGTGTGGAAAGCTATCTAAGTAAAACGCTTCAGCAGGGTAACGAGTTGCTCGCTATTTGCATCTGTTAGCTTGGAATTAATGGTGAAATTCGATTTTGGTGTTAAAGTTACCTTCACTATGCAAAACGATAATATTTTTGCAAATATTTGGGATTTAATTGTTGTCGAGAAACATTTTGGTTATCAGATCAGGACAAAAATGTCTTAAGACATCCCTGAAATAAAAATTGCTTTCTGGTCTTACTAACAACTGTAGCCCATGGTAGCATTCAGTTCTGCAGTGTGATCTGCTACTTTCACTTTCCTGTGCAGACACTTTTTTGTTAGAATACTGAATATTCACTTAAGATGACCAAAGAAAACCCGCATTAGAATAATCCCCTAGAAATTTTCCACATATTTGGATCTTTTCTGCTTTCAAAAATACCTAAATTATGAGCTGTGGGAAGGAGTTTGTGGAAATTCTTAAGAAAATTGGATATCCAAAAGCCAATGAGCTCAATGGAGAAGATTTTGACTGGCTGTTTGAGTCTTCAGAAGACAAATCATTTCTGGAGTGGTTTTGTGGAACTGTAAATGAGCAGCATGTGTTATCTGAAAAAGAACTGCAGGATTTTAATCGTCTTCTCGAGTCTGGAAAGCCCATTTTAGAAGGAAATGCATTGGATGAAGTCCTTAAAACCTGTAAGCCAGCAGATTCAGGGAACAGCAGCCAAGAGGAGGAGGAGGAACTTAAGAAATTAGAGGATGAATTTCAAACTCTTCAGAAAATGAAAAATCTTATGATCCATCAGCATAATAAGCTTCAGATGATGACTTCTGAAAACAGCAGTATGTTACAGACACTAAAAATCAAAGAGGAAGAAGCACAGAAAGATGTGAAAGAAGGTCTGGAACTGTTCACTGCAGCAAATAACAAGCTTAATAACGAACTGCTGTCTCTTGTGGATAGAGTTAAGAAATTGGCCTCTTTCTTCACTGCTTCAGAACAAGGATCGGATTTGCATCCAGTGTTTTTTTCCCAGCTTTCCTTGGACAAGTATTTGTCTCAGGAGGAGCACTGCACTGCAGCACTTGCCTCGTATGCGAAAAAACATTTTTATCGGGGTATGTCGGAATTGGCTGAAAATTTGCACGAAGACAACGTAGAGCTTGCGGATATTAGCAAACATGTCACTTGTGCTGAGGCTACTGAAGCTTGTGGAAAGAGTCAGGAGATTGCCAGCCTCCAGGCAGCGTTCATTTGTGCTCAGCGTCAGCTAATTGAATTGCAAGCTGAAGAAGGGAGCTTGAATTCAGCTATAGAGCGTGCAGCGAGCATGCTGCGATCCCTGAGGAGCAAGGTAAGCGGCGCATGGTTTTATAAGGGAGCGGAGCTTTAAACAGACACAGGCATGTTCTGAGTTATTAGTTCCACTATTTTACGTAGTGGAATTGCACTTACTGAGATTTTAGTCTTGTTCTTGTGAAGTAGCTCCAGTGACTGGTTAGGAGTTTTGTCAGTATGGCAGAGTACCTTGAATTCTGCCTTCTAGAATTATTACGTTAAAAAACTGTTCTTCGTAGTACCTTTCTGATTCTGGTAAACTCTGAAATTTCGAGTTGTAACTGTCTCCATTGTTTGTACAATAACCAAAACCTTAACTTTAATTAAATTTTGCGTGTGGGGGCTAATGTGATACATATTCTTGTTAATATTTCCTACAGGAAAAAAACCCTCCAGGTTTTAGTTCAATGACTCGGGAATTTGTAATGTGGAGACATAATGGTGATATGTTTTAGATATCAAAACAATGAGTCGTGTAGTTGAAACCCCACAGAACTCTCATTGAGTGATGGGCAGATGTGACCAGTGATGTTTAAGAATGTGAGGGATTTGTAACAGAAGGAAGAAAATTAGCTTATACTGCAGTCATGGACTAACGTGGGGCGTTACGTTGGTATGCTTTCATTTGTGTGACAGGCATATAGTGCTTGATTGATTAGAGTCATTTGAAGAAGGTTAGTTCTGATGGGCAGTATTGGTAGTCATCTGGCTGAATGTAAACTTTTTTGCATGTGAGATTTTGGTTAGATCTGTTTGAAATCTAGGTGTGAACTAAAATACAGCTCCTGCAATTGTTCTGTAATGAACTGTTTCATGGCTCTGCAGTGGAGCAGGTTTAATTATTCTTGAAGTATATATGATACCTGCCATCTGAAATCTGTATTTGCCTTGTATGTTGTGAAGTTCTATAAAGCTGCTTGCAGAGTTCTCATTTAATTTTGATGATGCTTTGATTTTCATGTAAGTGCATGATTCTTGTGTTAGGGAAGGAGAATGAAGAAAGGTGAACAGAAATCTGAGGGAACCTTGAAGGAATTAATATGTTTTGCTTTATGCAGGGTATTGGAAAACAAGAAAACATCGAGGCCAAAATATCTAGTTTAAATGACGAAATCTCTACAGTTAAGCAAGAGATAGCTCAAATAAACAACGAAGATCTGCCTTCCCTTTTGAAAGAGCATGCACGGCTGTTCGCTGCGCCGGCAGTCATGGCAGACCTGGATCGTGAGATTGCTCAGCAGGACCGTTTCGCTTCTAAACAGGACGAAATCTGCAGCCATCTGACAAGGCAGAAAGCGTCATTTGAACTTATTCAGCTAGCCTACGACTCTGAATTGAAGAAACACAAAGACATCCACTGTCAGCTTGAGAATTTGATAGAATCTCTGAAACAGAGCAGTAATGAGATGCAACAGAGACTAGAGGCGTTATCTAAGCAAGCTGAACTTGCAAAGCCAAGGAACGCCATTAGTTCAAAGGATGGTTTCTCTTGTAGGTAAGTGTTGAAGTCACTGCTGAACTTTGACTTTTTTGAAATGAAGTTGGGAAGATAGAGGCGTAGGGAAGCGAAGCCGTCTCAGTTGTTATTAGTTACTTGCCATAGCTAGTTAATGTTTGAAATTCCCCAGAACTGAAGTTTTCAAGGTATGAGATGTTAACATTGCCAAAGCATTCCTAGGCAATGTTGAGAACATAACGAATGTTTATAGCAAAATCAGACATCTTGAAAGCTTTTCCAGAAGTGCAGGTGCAGAGAGCTGTTAGTAGCAGTAATATCCCAGACGGTATCCATGGCCTCATCTGCTCAGCCTGCAAAACCCCTTATGTGATGGAGGAGAGGAACAACTCCTGGAATGTAAGAAATGTGTTTAGCTTATTGGTACTGCTTGACTTGCCACGTGGCTTCTGCATCCTATTGCCCATATAGGATTTTTTTCACCATCTAATTGGTTCAGTCTTCCTGTATCTCAGGTGGTACAGCAGGAGTGTGTACTGTGTTGTGGTCACTTCGAGGTACTAAACTTTTGCATTAGGTGTGTTCTATAATAATAGGTGATGTTAGGCTTTTACCCCTTCTTTAAATTGAAGTGTTTCTTAATACCTGTTACATTAAGTGATAATTTAGTCTTGAGAAATGAATGGCAGAATCGGGTAGGATTCATTTTACCCAAGTTGTGTCTGTTGAAAAACTGTAATGTTTTATTTCAGGTTTATTATTGAGTCTCTTTGTGATTACTGACTGCTTATTCACTTTTTTATTCTTTAAAAAGACAGGCCTTGTTATTCATGACAGAGTTGTAATCCCTGAATGGTTTATGAGCAGTAATGGGATAAATTCAGTTACCTTTGAAATATGGCTTCTCTTCCTAAAAGCACTCTGATTCCTAACTGGGGCTCAGTGATTCTCCAGAATCTCCTGGAGACTTTAATACACAGAGGTGGCAGCAGCAACTGATCAAGTTAGCAGCAGTGAGATCAGAAATCAGACTGTTCCTGATGTAGTGCTAAGTTACGGTTCTGTTTAGTTATAGCAAAATATTGTTGTCTTTTGCATGCCTCATAATTCAGTGGAGAATTCCTCAGTGGTCTTTCCCTAGGTAGAAGATAGAAAACAGTAAGCTTTAAAATTTCATAAAGATTTTTTGTATTTCTCACTGGCCATGGAATTCTGGTGTTTTCTCAGCACTGCTGTCCTTGAAGTGTAGGAAAGCAGTTTGCAAATGCATGTGTTGTCATCCTCTTGAATGAGCTGGCGTTCATCATGTTCTTATTAAGAGTGACTGAATATTTCACTGCTGTTGCTTGCCATTTGGAATATTTTGGCGTCCTGTGTGTCACTCATGACCTATGTGCATATAGAATTACGGAATCAGTGGGAGAAGCAGCATTATATCAGCAGCACCCTTACTACTTCTGGACTTTGCTGGTCCTCAGTCTAAGAATCATAGAATTATTAAGGTTGGAAAAGACCTCTAAGATCATCTAATCCAACCATCCACCTACCACCAATATTGCCCATTAAACCATATACTAATAACCATAAACTAATAACGCCAGGAATGCTTAGGTAACTTAAAAATGCTTGTGTCTAACTTCATTTGTTCCAGGCTCTACCAGCTTCTGGAAGGAGAAAACAAAAAACAACTGTTTAAAACATACAAAAACCTGGAACAGATGGCTCAGAAGTTAAACGAGGATTGTGTGGCAGCACAAGAGCAGCTAGCAGTGTCTTCTCAGGAGCAGTCTCTCTTGTTGTCCAAACTGGACAGTGATGTAAATGCTCTTCGTGATGCTCTGTATTGTGGAGGAAATCGGATACTACTCACTAGCCGGGTATGTCCTTATGTGGTTATTAAATGATCATATCCGTGCCTGTTGTGCTCTTTTACTGAGACAGATAGAAAGGCTGTAGGCACAAAGTGGCCACAACATGTCATCAGCAAACTTCCTGGTGCAGTGATGGTGGGCAGGTAGTTGGTTGTTCTTAGCAAACGCGGGATTTTGCATACGTTGACAGGTAATAATTTATTGGTTTTGAAGCAATAGTGGCATCTCACTCTTAATTTCTTTCAAAGGCCGCTACAGTCCTGTATAGATTCATGATGTGGAAAATGTCTCCTGGCTATGATGTCACAGCAAAATTCCGATCAGTATTCACCTGAGTAGTACGGTTTGGCCCCTTAAAACGGCTGTGTGGCTCAGCTGTAGGGAAGAAGAGTATTGGGATTTTTGAAGGATAGTTAGAGTAGGACAGTTCTATGACAGAGCTGGATGGCTTTTGCAGCCACTTGTGAAGGGGAATAGGGTTAAATATAATTTTATTATAGTAAGCAACCATAGATATCTGAAAAGTGCAACAGAAGCCTTCACTTGTTCCACAATTCTTACTTACATGCATTAGAAAATATATTTAATAATACATAATAATATTTGACTATTGACAACATATAGAACAGTTTTACAAAGAAATTATTCTTTGTAATTAGAACAATCCCTTCCTAGGGATTAAAGGTTATTGCCTCCATCAATGTACTCTTCACTGATTCAAGTTACTTAAAACAGTGGCACATTTTTCTATTGGTACTGTTTCTCAGGAAGAATAATAGTTATGAGGAAATAACGTGCAAGTGGGTAACTAGCCTGCCTACACCGAGCTATCCTAAGGATGACAGTTAGGAGAACTGTGTTTTGTAATTATTTCATTTTAAAATGGAATTGGTTTTCTGTTTGATTTTGTTCCCTTTTGCGAGTAATAAAGACCTGACAGGCAATGTTGTTGAACCGTCTGTAGAGTTGGAGGACAGGTTCTTACAGTCTGAATTCAGCAGTTTTAGTAAGGAAGTAAATTAACTTACATTTTCACAACCTGATGCAGATGCATGCAGCTTGACAGCGGCATATACGGGATTTATCATATGCTCTTCTTTTAATGATTTTTCACTTACTAAAAAAAAGGCTTCCAAAAGCAAAAGACTTTCATGTTTCTAGTTCAGCTGGTGTATTAATGATACAAAAATAACATTTTTGTTGTGTATCTTTCATTAGGAGCTTACTGAGCAGTTTCATCAACTGGAAGGTGATTTAAATAAACTAAATCAACTAATTATGGATCTTATTGCTGATGTGAAGTCAAAGAGAAACTTCTTAGCGTCCAGTAAGCTGCATCAGATGGAAAGGAACTTGTACGTGTATTTTTTCAAAGATGAGAACCACATGAAAGAGATGGTGGAGAAGCTAGAGCAGCAGTCAGAGGCTAAAGCCAGTGGTCTGGAAGATGAGAATTTCACCACCAGTGAATTCCTTAATATTTAACCTTCAATGTATTCTTAAGATTAAAAAAAAATGTGTTAATGTAAACTGTCTACAAGTTGATGGAATAAGTATTAGCTTATCAAGGTGAACTATCATTGCAGTGTATGTTTAGCTGCCACAGTTACCGTGTTTGGGAAATATGCTGCTTCATGGCTTTGGCATTTGGTCATCCAGTTCAAGTTCTTCAATATTAATTAACACGTTGGTTGCTTGAATGAATTATATACAGGCTGCTTTTTTACTAGCCTGCATGTTGATTTCCACTATGTACAGCATAGCACAAAGGAGAGCTTCAAACCCTTGAGATTAGTTTTCTGCACGGTAAGAAACTTTCAGTACACAAAGAGGGATTCCCGATTTTGGAACATAAATGGTAACGTGCTCTCTTCTGTAGAGGACAGTTCTCCAAGGCAGAAATAATATGATTCTGCTTCACAGTTCCTCTAAGATTTGTTTTTATTTAATGGAAATACATCAGAATATGTACCAGAATCTGTTTGAAGCCCCAAGACCGTCTGTTTCTTGACCACCGTGTCGTCATTAATTTATGTCTGCTCTATAGAGATTAGTCCCTGCTTGTAGCAAACTTTTCAAAGAGAGAGTTTTTAATTTCCCTTTTGGACTTGGACGTTTTGGGGATATCTTTGCGCAGTATTTCCTCTCTGATTTGTGTTGCCAGGCATTTGAATGGTGTCTTCATACTCCTACATAGACTGGTATTAAGACTGCTTATCACATTTTTGTATAGGTTTCCTAAATAGACCAATGGCACTAAATACGCTTTTATAGTATGAAAAAATTCCAGACTCTTGTTTTCTGATCAGATCAGCTGTATTTGCTTCCACATGTTGCACATACTGATGAAGACTGGTAAATTAGCTTCAGCTTCAGGAATGGCGTTTTTAAAAATATTTTGACTTCACGCTTTTAATTTCTACATTTCTGTAACTTATTCTGGAATGTATAATTTTTAGCCTCTTGGTTTGATGTACTTATATCTACTTTTCATGCTATTTAGATCCATACGTTGTTTGTTATTAAATGCCAAATGTAAATTCAGTTCAGTGCTGTCAATATTTATGGCATATCTGTATGTTAGAATATGATCGTGAATGGTGTCTTGTTCATTTTTAACCTTCTAGGTTCTCGTTTTGATAGGCTCCAGAGTTTGAATCTGAAGACTGCTTCCCACTATGGGAAGTTAGGAAATATTTTCACCTTCTGTACGAAAACAATGATACAAATAATAAAGAACACTACTTTTAAGAGTTAGGAGCAGACTCTGTTCCTGACTTGTGGAATGTCTGGAAAAGGAAAATCTTACTGCTATCTGCTTGCTTAGTATCAAATTGCAAACCAGCTTTCACTGTGCAGTGCATTATTTCGTTGGACCAAACAGTGATTTCTTTTTTCCTGGTATCTTTTGTTGGATTCCGTGAAAGTCAGTCAGATTTTTGTTCTGACTTTGCATCGTGCAGTATGGCAGTACTTCATTTGCAAGGGTTATGACCATAAGCATCCTGTGACTTGAAAAACGCCTCGCTGTTTTACTTTGCTTAGGGTTCTTGAGTGCTGTGCTGGAGGTTGGTCATGTGGTGCTTCCTTTTTTCTTTCTCACAAACGAGTTTAGAGATGCTCTTTGTCTTCTACAACATCTACAATTCAAGCTATTATGAAAGCTTTAGATTATTGCATACATGGCTTGAAACAGGATTACCTTTTTTGAGCTAGACAGCTACTAGCCAAAACTTAATGTGGCTTGATGGCTGTTTCTCTTTGATACAGGTTTTTGTATTTGTAAGTAATTTCTTGTGCAAGTGAGACTGTAAGCAATCTGCTGGTGATCTGGAACTAAGAAAAATATTTCTGTGTAAAGATAAGGGCGTATTGTTGATGGTTAGACTTGACTTGAAAGACTATCTATGCACAGGACTTAGCAAAAGAAGATCAGAATAACATATTTGTATAGGAATTAAATTATTTAACAGCAGTTCTTGGTGGAGAATGTGCTTTCTCGAGTCCTTTGGAAGTGTTGCATACATAGCTGGTGTTCGTGGTAAGTTCTGTGCTTTGTACTGACCTAACTATATAAAGTCAAGCAGTCTATCAGTATGGATGCCTTGTCTCTGGTTCTCCCAAATGCACTTTACGTAGTGGTTCCAGGTATTTTGTATGTACTGTAGAACATGGCTACAGGACAAGTGGAAAAGCAGCTGCTTTTGGAGAGGGGGGAAAAAAAAGGGTAAAACTGAGAACATCATTAGCTGTGCTTAAAACTTGCGGAGGCTTTAGACATTACATTTGTCAGTGCAGAGTCAGTAGTAATTTTAATACTCGACTATGTAAATTATACAGAACTTATGAAATAGAAGTTTTTTATATGCATGTTTTCTTGAACTGTTACTGATCTTTGTGTATGATGTTAGCAACGCTTTCATCACATGTTGGTGCTGTTTTGGCAGTTAATTCGTGGATGTTTCTCTTGATTTAAAACTTGAGCACTAACAGCAGTAAAGTTGTGCATATGTTAGATATGGGCTAGATTGAAGATACTGGGGTATTTTCAACGTAAAGAGTAATCCTTGTTTGTCATTCTCTTATTAGAAGTTAGCTGTACCTAAGACTGCATAGTTTGTATCGGTGTGCTAAAACACTGCATTTCAAAGCCATTTCACTTGGTAGGTTTTGTAAATGACTGGAGTTCTGCTGATTTTTATTTACAATACTTTAGAATACTTTAGGCATGTCAGGGAGGAAGTTATATCTATTAAGGAAAATGGATGGCTGAACACAGTCATTGTATTTTGTCTTTAACTTGAACGGGATTAAAGTGCAGACTGGTTCCTGACTGATATAATGCATAATTCATGTGTGTGTTCTATGTTTAGGTTTAATCACAGAAATGGAGCATTACACATCATACATAGGATGTGAGATTTCTGGGGTGCCTTTATCTGATACTGCTCAGAGGATTATGTCAGCTTTGCAGGCTGTTCCTACAGGAGTTCAGACTAGCAGAAAAAATAATCAGAGTGAGTAAAGTCTTGGCCTTCTTAAGTGTCTCTCTTTTCAGTTGAAAAACTGAAATGCTAGCACACAACACTGAACCTCAGGAATATATTGATGTTAGCCTGAATTTTATTGCATTTTTTTCCTTCCTAACCTGTTCCTGCTGTGTGGTAGTAATATAGATGAGAATTTCTAACCAGTAAATAACTAATACTGTAAATGTGCATGAACTTGAATCTTCACTAGATACTCGAAGATCAGTAGAGGTGCTGGAAAACTGCAAGAAGCCCTGTGAGCTCTCCAGACTCGTGTCTTTTCTTCCAAAACGTGCTCATGACCAGCTCGCTCTGTGCAATTCTAGGGGGAAAAGTGAATGCAAGTTCCAGAGGCAGAGCGAGGTAGATAATGTTAGTAGTGTGTCAGCACTTTTAGACTGTAGCTTTGCCAAGTTTGAAGGCTAGGATGGCTTTCTACTGCCATCTGGTGATAATTCCTAACATAAGCAGAAACTGAACGTTGTGTAGCCACTTACTTATGTCATACTGAATACTGTGTGCTGAAGGAGAGAAAATAAACCTTATTTTCTCAGGAAGGTGAACTTGTCAAGAAGAAGTATATAGATACTTTAAGCAGTTAAGAGCACTGAATGCAAGATCATGTTACTAGCATTGCTAAATTATAATCTTATTATTGTGGAAGAGTGAATTTTAGGTTTGGTTTTCTTGATGCATCCCATCAGTACCAGTTAGGGGACTTAACTGGACATAAATAACAGATTATACAGTGTGAGATGCCTATAATATTATGAAGTAATATGCTTAGTTTCTTCTGGGGAAAGTAGTTGTCTCTTAAAATGCTTTTTTAGTCTTTTAAACAGAGGATCCTGGTTTGCCTAGTCTAAACGTTATAATAATAATAATAAACCAGTTTCAGTGAAAGGAATTAGATTTCTTTATGCTTTGTTTGTTATTGAACAGCAGCATGTTAGATTCAGAATGTCTTGCTGCTGGTAATGCAAGTTTTGTAGCAGAAATCAGCAGGACTCCTGGACCAGGAGTTAGAAAGGAATATGTATTTTGCTCATGAGTGTTTTTTGGTTTGTTTACTTGCCAGGCAATAGAAGGATCTAGAGATAAGGGTTCTAATTACAGGCTGCAGAGGCACATATTTCAGGAAAGTTCTTTTACTGTGCTCACTGAATTTTTAAGCACTGCTTGCCTATTACCCTTTGTTTGTTTATTCCAGCCTTCATTTACTTCTCTTCTTGGGCTCCTGGGTGGTGTTGAGGGAAGGAAAGGAGAAGGCCTATCTTAACCTTTTCATTCAATGTTGTGCAGAGTCCTGACATTACAAAGCCTTCCTTAAACTTTCAGAAGAACTCTAGGCTGAAATATCACTGGTAGTTCAGTGGTGGGCCCAGGTTAGCAACTGTGCTGTGGCTTGGGGATCTGTCTTAAATCCAGTTCTGACAGCCATCCTACTGTGTTGTTATGCTGGTCACGACTCACCTTTCTGTCAGTTTGATAAGTCTGAGTTTTCCTTGATCTCTCTTCTTGTCTGGTCTTAAAATGCCATTCTCTTGCAAGGATGAGCAATGTGATAAGAAGTAACTTCTCAATGGAGTGTGGTCAGTTTTTTTTCTCAGCCATGTTATGCAACAGATCTATATGCAAATAAAATATTTTACTGAATATTTTTGAGAATAGTACTACTTAACAGCATGTTAAACTGTTTATAAATATCACTGTTTGTAAGTATCTAAAGTGTGGAAGTCAAGTGGATGGGGCTGGGCTCTTTGCCTGTGTTCAGTGACAGGATAAGGGGCAACAGGCAACAGTTGTAACACAGGAAGTTCCATACAGATATGAGGAAGAACTTCTTCACTGTGAGAGTGACAGAGCATTTGAACATGCTGTCCAGAGAGGTTGTGGAGTCTCCTTCTCTGGAGATATTCAAGATCCGGGTGTCTGCCTCCGCAACGTGCTTTAGCAGGGGTTTGGACTTGATGATTCCTTGGAGGACCCTTCCAGCTCCTGTGATTTTGTGTAAACTGTGATATATGGTGTCTTTGTTGTTGCTTTCATTGTACATGCCCCTAGCTTTGCTTTGACAAAAATTGAATCTGTTTTGAAGGGTGGCAATGTGCATGCTTACAATATTACTGTAAAGTGCCTTCTGAGTACCCTGGAAAATGGTTTTCTACTTTGTAGCAAAGTTGAATATCCCTTTTTTTAAGGGAGACAGGGCATACTTTTGTATGCATGTTTCAGAACCTGCAGGGCCATTTTAAACATGAACTGTGTTAGTCTGAAGAAAACAGTTGCCACAGAAAACTTGATAGCAATTATTTAAACTTTAGTAACAGGGTTGGTAACCTAGCACTCTGTAAGCTAAATTATATGCACTGATCAGATTAGTTTGTGTTATAAAATATTTTCTTTTTTTTTAAAGGTAAAGAGAAGACAAAGGAAGATAAACTAGGTGATAAGGATGCAGGTCTGAGAAATGAAAAGGCAAGCACGTTGTAAGATAAAATACCACTAAAAAAAGCCCCTGGTTTTATAGAAGACTTGAAGTTGTTATTGACTAGTTCTTCCATAACAAACTGTGGTGCAGTACATTGCATACATTTGTGGTTTAGATAACTTTCCTCTTTAATCTTATTTTGCACTTGTTATCTATTTGCTTTAGAGAGTCTTGGTGCCCCCCCCCTTGCTCTGCTTGTACAGTCTTTTCTGGCAGATTGGTCAGAAATGAATGTAGAATGTTGCCAAATTCAGGTAGTTAATACAGTTTTAAAATGTTCTCAAACCTCTATGACTGAATAATCACTGGCATCCGAAAATACCTTGCAAAATACTGGAAAAAACTTTTCATAACAGTAGTGAAGTAGCTTATGTTCTGTAAATTATTCTCTTATCTCTAACTAGTGTGGCCTGTATAATTCCCACGTGGTCTAGAACAGAACCATTAGATGTTATATCCTCTCCATAAGCTGTTCTAAATTAACGCATCATTCTATCTGCTAAATGTCCTTAGAGCAGCTGTGTGGGTGAAGATTAAGATATTATTTTGCTACCCATCTCTGGTGCTTCCATAGGCTGCTCCTAGGTGTTTCGCAGTCAAAGTGAGCTGGTTCACAAGAAAAATGTCTGCAAATTAGGAAGTTTAATTTTTCTGTTGAATCGTCTCCCTGAATTTATTTAATGTGCATGCAAGTACACATAAGGAAGAAATCTTTTACAGTGAGGGTGGTGAGGCCCTGGCACAGGTTGCCCAGAGATGCCCAATCCCTGGAGACTTCCAAGGGCAGGCTGGACCAGGTGCTGCACAGCCTGATCTAGCTGTGGATGTCCCTGTTCTTTGCAGGGGAGTTGGACTAGATGGCCTTTAAAAGTCCCCTCCAACTCTGTGATTCTAGGTGCTAGTCCAAGAATGGAAATGGCTAACTGGAACAGTCCCAACTTGGATTGTGGTTGAGGTCCGTTGGGTTGGTCAAATGATTTGCAGGTATTAAAACTGAAGCCCTATCCCAGCTGCAAATCTCACTGCCTTCCTTACTCCAACTCTGCTGATTATTCCACACTTCTGCAAGTCCATCTAGGAGTTTTGGCATGGGGTAGCTTACTGCAAATTTAATTGGCTCTTAGATGGGCGTGATGAGAATGATTTAAGCCATAGATGAATGCGTATGGTTGTGGAAACCCTTCCTGTAGTATTGAGGAGATAAATTCTGACTCACTGCATCAAGCGAGAGTACTCTACATAAATTATGGAACTGCATCTTCTGACTTTGAAAGCCTGTTATTTACTTCCAGCTATGTCATCTTTTCTAATGGATGATTGGTTCTTCCAGGAAGCTGCTGCTGCAGCTTTGTGGTTAATCATTGTTCAACTCTATTATTCTGACTTGATAATTAAATTTGTTTTGTTCCTATTTTTGAAGTTTTAAAGGATAATTACTTACTGCTGATTCTATAATTACTTCAGTGTCCTAATTCAAATTCTACTATGTGTTAAACAATAAAACCTTTTTGCAATTTGACTGGAGAATACACCTGAGTGCATTAGCTGTCTGTCTACAGCTCTTACACATTCAGTCCTTCTGAGCTGATGTTTTCCCACCTGAGGATACAAGTATAAAATCATATATATATATATATGTGTGTGTGCTTTGGGCCTATATGATATAGTTCCCTTAAACTGGCTCTTTTGATATTATCACTAACTTTTTTTCTGTAGAGCATCACTTCCTGAAAAGCTTATCTGAATGAACTCATGTATGTTTATTTTTGTGTCTCCTAACAAGCTGAATAATTGGTTCACTGAACATTTTCTGATTTTTCCAGGAGATCAGTGATTCCACAGTTGCCTTATTAAAATCATCTGCCAGCTCTGAAAAAAGTACTGCTGGTGAGATAGTCAGGATGGCACATACCAAAGAAATACTTTGCTGTCAAGATACCAAAATACTGAGCTTCTACAGGGAATTAGACTCTCCTAAATGGGGATATAGAGAAAAAAACCTTACAGTAGAAGAAAGAAACATGGCGGATGGTGAAAAGAATCTAGCTACCCCCCCTAAAAGAAAGCAAGAGGTACCTATGTATTGTTTGGGAAAAAAAAGATTACTTGTAAAGAAACACATTTCACATGAAAGGAGATGTAACTGGACTTCCAGACAAGCAGAACCTTCTGAAAATGATTTTTGTGATATCAGGAGTTTAGGATATGAAGAAAAAAGAGACTTGATTGCAAATATAAAAGAAGCAGTGGCTTTCGTAACTACTATGATATTCCTAGATGGTTCTTCTCAGCTCAACTCAGAGCAGGTTAGTGAATTGTGGGTTTTTTGTGATGGTTTTGCAGAATTATTTGAACTGTGCGTATGGCTGGTTAAGATAAAGCCATGTTCATTGGGAGGATGGAATCTGGAGCAGTTTCAAATATTCTTACTCACCAAAATACAAATTTAAAATGAGATAAATCTTCATACTTCTGGCTGCCTTTTATTCTTAGTTACCAAGTAAAGTCTAAAGAAATTGGAACCTCTTGGGCTAAGCACTCATTAGCATGCATCAAGCAAGGCTTTAAATATTTTTTCTTCTTTCTACCATGGCTGTCACAGTAGCTTTTTTTTAAGGATGAAGCATTTGCATGCTCCTCTATTGTGTCAATGGTAAATACAGTAACTATTGTACCTTGCAGTTTTCATGTTGTAAAATTCTTGAGAAATTTTTTTTGGCATTGCATAAAATCTGCCAGAGGAAACACTGTTGTAATTATGCTTAACAGACCTTAACCTCATCAGTAAAGGGAATTGTTGTACTAGTGAAGAGTCGAACAGACCGCCTTTGCTCTCTCAGTTTCTCTTCAACTGCCAGTACTTGGAGCGCTGCTAGTCAAAGTGATAAGTTCATTTATTTGGAAACGGAATGCTCTTCCCTTTGGGAGCAGGAAGAACAGGCTCACAACAAATTTGCCCGGTAAGAGCATGTAAGAATAAAGCAACATCTTGCTTTATGTATGTTTTTGGCAACGGTGATATTGATAAATTGATTTCTTTGCAGGAGGAGGCTGGGATTGTGATAATATTCATTTAAAATACTAATACACAATCCTTAAGTATTATATGAATTTATAATATTAATATATTCACCTAGAAATGCTTTATGAACACCTTACAGTGATATGGCTCAAAAATCATAAATCACAAATCTCACAAGATTTTTCTATTTTGTATCTGATCTTCATTTCCTGCACTGCGTTTCTTACATAGTAATCTTAGGACATCATTATTGTAAATAGCCTTTTTGACCTCTGGTAATATTTTTAATTTCAGAGCACAGAGAGCAGTAGGCTTTTAAGATGACTTTTGAGATGTTGAATGAGATTTTCTTATGATCCAGTAATAGTGAAACATCCAAATTGCAAAAGCATTTTTTGCATCTGTTTAATGTTGGACTAAACTTTTCAAGTTGGGCTCTAGTTTGAACTTCCACTTAGCATAACCAAGATCCATGTTTATTCCTTATTAGCTTTGAAATAGTGTCCCGTTATGGGAGGAATTAGGCTGATTTTTCACAATAATAGTTACATAAAACATTTTCATAATGCTTTATGATTTTCAGTAATAACTGATTTATTGTAAACAACCGAATTTTAGGATTTAAAGTACATCAGAACAATAAAAACTCAAGAATAAAGAAGTGAACAAGCGTCCTACCTATAGACTTTTCTAAATGCTTATGGCTTCTAAGAATGGTGAGGTTGTTTAATAGTGGTTCTGCAATATACTCAGAAATACCTTATGACCTAAAAAATTTCAAATAAAAGATGTTTAACCTGTCCAAGAACTGTGCTTTTGTTTCATTAGCAATAAGTCAACATGAAAGCCCTATAAGGAATTATCTTTTTATGTTATCTAAAATAAAGCTTACTAAAAATGACACACGTGATTAGTAAAATCTATATGTACTTCTATTTCAAATGTTATGGATACAGGAACTATAAATGCTTTCAAAAAAGGGAAAATATGGGGAAATGAGATGGAGCATACTAGTTTTAAGCAGCCTTTGAACAGTAGGCAATTAGAGCCGTTTAGGTTGTCTAGTAACTTTAGAAGCTTCCGTGATCTCATTTAGGTGCATTAAACTGTCACAGGGATGCAAGTTGCTGCTTTGGATTAAGATTGTGTTTAATTCTGAGTGTCAAAGACTTCTTTATGCATGCAAGATAAGCCATCTGTTAATGTGTTTAAATACAGAATGAAGATTCAGGTATTGAATTGAAAATTTAATATTGAAATCCAATACTATATTCTTATTGAAATGAATGCTTTGTATTAGCTGTTCAGTTTAACGCAACTTGCTAATTAAGAATATAAATTAAATGGATTAACTAAATCTAATAGCAGTATAGTGCGTATTCAAAAACTTTCTCTGTGCAGGCAAGTGTTGTTTCAAATTCTACGTTGCAAAGTTCCAGTTATCTGCTTCAATGCAAAAGATTTCCTGAAGACAGTACTTCAAATTTATGGTAATGGAATTAGCTGGAAACAAGGTAACTGTCTGATCTATGATTTAATCCTATAATCTGTGCCTCTCTTAAAACTACGAGGTGTAGAAGCAACTAGGTAAGTGCTTAGTTAGATGCTGGAAAACAGTTCTAATACAATGGAAAAGAATATCCTTCTTGGGGAGTTTCTGAAGAGAGACTTGGCATGTTGAGATGATGTATTCCTTCTTAGAGTAGGAATTGCTGAAACATTGAGAAGTTTAAGGATGATGGCTTCCAGTGGAAACAAAAGCGTTCAACACAATCCTGTGTATAGCTGAGAAAGTTAAATTGCCTTGAGTTTCATGTTCCCCATAGAAACTTCCTTAAACTGCCATGTACCAACCAGTGGAATACATAGTTACGTTAATTCTAACTAGTAAAGTATAGCATGTTTTGCCATTGAGATTCATTAAGGTTTCTGGAGGAGATATGCGGGACTCGAGTCTTGACTACCGTTTCACAATCTGGAAATAATTGTGCTTTAATCCTCACCATCTCTTCTCTTCATTTTTATCTCAGCCTGACTCTGGTTTTGCTACAGTCCTTTCAGGTTGCTTCTGTCCTAGTTACATATCTTACTCCTCCTAACCTTGCAGGTGTCATACTCTTCCAAGGACTGAGCTGTTGCTTGCAACTCTTTACTACCGAGCTGACTGTTAGTGAAAATCTTACTTGAGAAAGAAAGAGCAAATGGTTGGGATCTTTGATTCTTCATCACTATTAAACTGGAGACTCTCGTGCGCGTTGTGAATAGAGATATTAGTAGAGGATGTCTGATAGCTCATAAACACTGTTTGGTAGCAGGATTCTCTTTTTTCCATGCATTCTGGGTAGAATTCAGATTTGATTAAAAAAATCAGTGCACACTTCAAGCAGTCTGCACATGAACTTGTGAGTGTCCAGCATCTCATGGGACAGCACCTTCCTGCAACCTCTGGATGTCTTTCCAACGGCCGTTGGCTGCCTGGAGTGTTACTGCCCCTCAGTGAGGCTGTGTTGCTTAGTCTGCCTCTTCACAGTGCATCATCTAAGTTGATGGCAAGCCTGTTCAGTACAGTTGTGTAAGTTTCGTTTAATGACTGTAGGGATTATTTCCTGCTGAAAGAATGGTAAAAGTCCTATGGACACCTAAATTTTATTTTCTGAGTGAATTCAGGGCTTCATCTACTTCCTTAAGCTGCGTGATTCTAAATCAAGTTTGTCTCCCCAATTAGAGAAGGAATCTCTTAGTAGTGCACTCAGCAGGGTGTCCTTGAGACGATTTCTGTTGCTGCTCCTTCGCATCTGTCACCTTCCAAGGTGAAGAGCTGATTGTATTTGGAGAAGGGGGTAGTGAGCTACGTAAAATCTTCGTAAGAAACCATGCAGCTGAAGTATCTTCCAGTTATCCGGCTGCTCCAGCATAGGCCAAGCTGTTTCAGGGGAAAAAGGTCTTGTTGCCTATCATCTGGTAAGCAGCAACATAAAGAGCTTTTCAGCAGCAGTTAAATCAGCAGAGATGAACAAGCCTGGTTCTCATCAGACTAGTGTTGCAGCTGTCACATATGTTATGGACGTTAAACTTTCTTCCAGCTAATTGAGTCTGTAAGGTTGTATAGCTGGGAATTGTTGAATTTATATAAGTATGTACCTATGGGTTGTTGTTTGAACTTAATTACTTAGAGGTTCCTTAAGAGGGTGCTTATCTTTGGCTATATATCAAAACTGTAGTTATTAGCTTCTCCCCTCTCTTCTTTGTGGTACTACAGTCCATATGACACTAAACAGCACTAGGTTTGTTCAATCCTATGTATTTATGTGGATCTAAGAGAAAGTGCAGCATAAACACATAAGGTTCTGCAGGACACAAGTGTCTGATTTTTGAGATCAAAGCATTGTGTATTCATGTGAATTCATATTCATGCGTTACAGATCTTAAAAGTGATTGCTAGGAGGTATTTATCATTTTAGGTCTATTTATGATGTGTGTCTACAGGAGAGATGGACAAAATTTTAGAAGTATTTATCTACCCGGGAGGTAACTGAAGTATTTTAATTGTCAGAAATAACTGATTCTTGTAGTTGCTGATAGCGTCGTGTTGGATCCAAGGATTGCAGCGTGGCTGATAAACTCCAGTGACACCGTTCCCTCTTTTGAATGTCTAATACAGTATTCTGAGAAATCTTATTCAGCGGAAGCAGTAAATACAGACACAGGTGCTTTGAGAAGTTCTTTGGTAAGTAGCTTGTTTTAGATTTTTTATGGTTGATTTAGAAGAGGAAGGAAATGTTGAAAATAATGCTCTTAAGAATATTGAAAAATTACAGATTATACCTTTTGAATAGAAAATGATTATATTAATGCTGCTTGTTAGAAATCTAATTTTAAAGAGAGGGAGGAAGGAAGGTTCACTGAATTCTACTAATATGGCACCTAATTCGTCAGGAACAGTTGCAAAATACTGTATCCAAACCCTGAAGTTCAGTAGCAATGTTAATTAATAGAAAAATTGGTCTTTTCTTTCAGCTGTCTGCAAACTAATTTCCAGCTTTATTTCCAAAATGTCTGAAGTCTTGCTCCCTAATTCCTGGGAACTTTTAGCCTGTTTTAGCTAACTGTTATTAATATTGTTGCTGAATCTTACAACGTTCTGGTAGAGGTATCACGTGTTAAGCTGAGGAATAGTAGAGAGTAAAATATGAACCTTCAAATCACAAGTATGATGTACGTGAAGTTTTATTCTCAATGAGAGTGAATGCTTAATGAACCTCATGGAGTTATTCCCAGTACTATGGAAATGTTTTATTGTCTACTGGGGTTTATTTACTGAGTGTTAAAGACTGTTCTGCATTTTGTTAAAGATGTTTGCATTTTGAGGATCACATCTATTTTTAGTTTCAATTTCTCAGCTTTTTAATCCTGATTCCTAATGTCTTAGCAAATAATTAAGTCAAACCATTTGAAGCTAGTATCCAAAATATTCATGAAGAAGAACATGTAGGCAAATATGCAGTTGGAGATGAATTCTAAAAGAAGCAATAGTCTCCTGTCGCTGCCTTGGTCTAGGAAAGCAAAAGTGGCAGTAAGGTTTGAGTAAGAAATGGGATTCCTGTGTAGCTGACATCAAGAAGAATGAGATAAGGCAAACAAAGGGTACCTCTTTTCCAAATACATCCCTCTACTACAGAGCTTGAGGTACATATTGGCAAGTGCCTTATGGCAATTCTGTACGCGTGATTTTTTTTTTTCTCTTTACAGTTTCTGTATTTCGTCTTGCCATCTTTTTGCTAATTGATTTGCCAAACTCAATTGTTTTTTCTGTTTTAAGAATGAACTAAAACTTCCTGCAGCTGAGTATCTTCCACACTTCTGTTACTCTTGGCTCACCACTTTTCTTGAAAACTAGAGTTAGGTCAGTGTAATAAAGTCCTTCTGGTGGTTCTTCTTTGTCTGTGTGCCAGAATGCTTTCCTCTGCGATTTGTTACAATTTGTTCTAATATTAACTATTTTTTGGTTAATTCTGACTTTGTATTTGTGCCCCTGCAAGTAATTTGGATTCCTTCTTCATTCTCTTTAGATCAAATAATGGATGAAGCGTTGCTGGTAGGCTGCATCTGCAGTAATGCCTCGATTCCAGACTTCTCTTTTTCTTCACATAAAGATAGGGCTGTTTTGCAAACAGTAGGCCAAAATTGTGAGCTCTGTAAATGAGGCAGGTTTTTATAGACTGTGTGGGGGATAGATTGTTTACCTTTTGATTGACAGCTGTCTCTTGCACTGTGAAGGCACAGGATCATGTGTTTAAATGTACTGATGTCTAAGTCTGTGTAGAAACAACCAGGAGTTTCTGAGAGTCCATCTGAACACAGCAAAGTAGTAATATACACAGCTCAGGGAGCAGTTCCTGCTCAAGACTGCTCAGAAGGAAAAAGCTATCCAGAGCTACCTTTTCACAAAGTCAGGAAGGTCCTTAGCTTCCTAGAGAGAGAGGAAGAGAGAGATATTTCCCTTGCTTATTTAAAGATCTATTTAGTCTGTACAGATTTTTCTTCAGGAACATTTTGAAGTTTGCTCAACCACTTTGATTATTTTTGCCCGCTTTTGCTTAAAAAGAATTGCATTTCACAGAATCACAGAATCACCAAGGTTGGAAAAGACCTCCAAGATCATCCAGTCCAACCATCCACAAATCACCAGTAGTTCTCACTAAACCATGTCCCTCAACACAGCATCCAAACGTTCATTGAACACCTCCAGGGTCGGTGACTCCACCACCTCCCTGGGCAGCCCATTCCAGTGCCTGACCACTCTTCCAGAGAAGCAGTATTTCCTAACGTCCAGCCTGAATCTCCCCTGGCACAGCTTGAAGCCGTTCCCTCTAGTCCTATCCCTAGTTACATGAGAGAAGAAGCCAATCCCCAGCTTACTACAACCTCCCTTCAGGTAGTTATAGAGAGCAATAAGGTCACCCATGAGCCACTTCTTTTCCAGACTGAACAATCCCAGCTCCTTCAGCTGCTCCTCATAAGGCCAGTGCTCCAGACCCCTCACCAGCTTTGTTGCCCTTCTTTGAACACACTCCAGGGCCTCAATGTCTTTCTTGCAGTGAGGGGCCCAAAACTGAACACAGTGCTGAGTACAGAGGTACAATTACTTCCCTGTTCCTGCTGGCAACACTGTTTCTGATGCAAGCCAGGATGCCATTGGACTTCTTGGCCACCTGGGCACACTGCTGGCTCGTGTTCGTTTCTGTCTGATGAAAAGCCCTACAGGACCACAGTGTTCTGACATCAGACCTGTAAGAAAATATTCTTGGCAACAATCAGTGACAATCTTTCTGTTTTACATCATAATTCGTGGCTTAATGACATCCAGTTGAGTATCACGTCCAGTGATATTGCATCTGGTTACATTGCATGTAATCCTTTTTTATTACTTATTTTGAATATTTCATTCAAACTGAAACATTAACTTCATTTTTCTATGCAGTCTTAGAGCATAATGTAAATCTGATTACAAGTAGAACGCTTTTGCATTCTCATCCCAGAGGGACCGGAGGAAATCTTCTGAATACATCAAGTGAAAACCATGGAACTGGAATGAGTAGCACAGTCAGATTTGGTACAATAATTTCTGAGAACCTAGTCTGGTAATAAAAACACTTTCCAGCTCAGTTTGAGTGGAAAAAGCAGAACGTTTGTTTCCAGATTTTTTTCCAACTCTAGTTATTTTACGAAAGCAGTAAGTTAACAAGATCATAGACTACCTGCAGATCTGTAGAGAAATTTCTGCATCTCATAGCAAAAGAGCCGCTCTTAGTGTTCCACTAGGGATGCAAATAATAGAATGGGCACAGAATAATCAGGAGTCTTCTAATGTACGCATAGGATGAATGGTGTATCTGAAGATATGTTACTTGCAAAATGCCCAAGGAGCCCTGTCAGTGCTTTTTTAAGTAAGAAGCCTTCAAATGATTTCATAGCCACTGGTGTCCTGTCAATCAGTCTACCTACTATTCTTGACAGAAAGATGTCTTTCGCTCACTTTGGAGATGGATTTTAAATAAATTTGGAACAGTATGTATATAAATTTAGTAGAAATGATGGAATACCCTGCTCACCAAAAATCTAGCCAAATCTAAGTCAGTCTTCAACTATGTAGATATTGAGGAGGAAACACTGAATGTGATCTGATTATCTTCTAAAGAAAATAGGATTTTATTGGTCCCAGTATTCCTTCCTGCTGAGTCTTCCATCTGATATGCATTTTACTCATGTTGTCAAACAAGAATTACTAAGCTTGAGCATTCTGCAGTTCTGTGTGCTACAGATTTTTTTCCAAAAACTTCCAGGAATCTGCGGTCAGTACTGCACTGTGTCTAGCATAACTATCTTGCATTTTGGGTTTCTACACTTGCTCAGAACTCTGTAGTCTCATGGGATATAATGTAGATATTCTCTTTCTGACTCAGGCTGGTTTTTCCTTCCTGGATTATTAATGTGTAATGTCAAGTAATTCTTATATCTACCTTTCTGGGTAGCTGGTCTACAGAGGGAAGAGATAATCAGGAGCTGCCCCTGTGCTCTCCTTCTGAGGAGGCTGCAGTCCACCATAAGGCCTCCCCTCAAACTCCTGTTCAATGGGCTGAACAAACCAAGGGATCTCAGATGCTCTTTATGTGTCTTTCCCTCTAGATCCTTCACCATCTTTGTTGCCATGAGCAGATGAACTTCCATGTAGTTAAATTGAGAGTAATGTATCTAGACAAGTTTCAACTTAGACATGCTAGAATAATTTTAAACACTTTTCTGTTGGTTCAGCATGTGGCTTTTGATTGTGTTCTCTGCATGAACATCAAAATGATCTTTTAGTCATCCAAATAAGATAGTATGACTCCGTGTGGAACACCCCTGCAAAAGAAGGAAGTGAATAATTTGGTACAGAAGAAAGGCAGTACTGATAGCAGAAGTTAAATTCTTAGCAGTTTTGGAAGTTAATAATAGAATTCTGAATTCAACATTACACAGTCTGTACAAAAGGTAAGTAACGGAACAAGTATAATCTTGAATGCTTATTATCTTTACTCTTGTGCTTGTAGTTTTTGTTTTTGGTAGCTCGGAGTCAGGTCGCAACAGTTGGAGGTCTTAAAACGTTCCTGTTGTATTTAACATTACTAAAGGGAAATACAGGAAATATATTTTAATAGCTTAGTCACTTTAAAAATAGTGTTCTGAATATTTAAATACTAATAGTAAGTCTTCTTTATTTTTTATCAGCATCAAAACTTGCTTATGAATTTGCAAAAACTTTATAGTATAATGATGGGCCTTGCTCATGACTTACAGGTAAGATTTGACAAGTAGTTACTCAGCAATAACTTCTGAGGTATTATCACAAAGTGGTGTGCTTCTCATTCAACTCAGGATCTCTTATAGAAATAAAATAGAGGGTTTCAAACATCACTGATTTATAGTACTAGACAACATGTAAGATGAAGTTGTCCATCGAATTTACCATAGTTTTCAGAAGAGTGAAATGTTTACTCAAAGCAAATGTTGAAGAAGTTTCCTCTACAAGAGTTAAATATTTAGGTGAAGATCCTAAGAACAGGAAAAATTCAGAAAGCTGTGCTTTTTCATTCTGTATTTTAAAGCTATATGAACAACCCCAAAACTGTTAAGAGTTGAAGCAGTGTAGTTGATTTATCTTGGTAGACATGTTCAGAGGTCGTCTTTGAGCACAAAAACTTAGCATGTCTGTTACTGTATGTTGTGTTAGTCCTCAGTGAAGTTCAGAATGCATCTCAAGAATTTTTAGGAGTTTATGTTCTGTTTTGTTTTCTCCTGGTGATTGTATGTCTGAAAATGTTTCAAACTTTGGGGATATGCTCAGGTTCTGGTGAGTTGCATAGATTCTTAGAATGGTTTAGTCGGGAGGAGACCTTAAAGATCACTTAGTTTCAACCTCCCTGCCATGACAGGGACACCTCCCACTAGATGAGGTTGCCCAAAGCCCCATCCATCCTGGCCTTGAACATTTCCAGACATGGGGTATCCACAGCTTATTTGACCAGCCTCTTCCAGACCCCTACCACTCTCATGGTAGAGAACTTCTTCCTAACATCTCATCTAAACTTGCCCTGTATAATGAGATACTAGAGGCTTTCATTGAAACTGATTTAAAATATAGTGTAAGGGATGAGAAAATTAACTGATGGAGCCATGTTAGGCTGGATTTTTTTAAGTGGCCCAGCAATTGTTCTATCTGTGAATGAAGGTAATGGAAACACCGAAGGTACAGCAACACCAACCACAAGCCTACAGAAATTCTAAGAGAACTACTGTTGTCTGATTGCTACAGTGGTCAGAGGAAAAAAAAACCATTACTGTACCTTTTCTTATAAAACGATGTGATAATTGAACATAGTGTTTAGATGCTATAATTCACACTAACTAGTATGTCATGCTCCATACAGCCTTGTCTTTATAAAAATACTATCATATGGTTTTTAGAATAAAGTTTGCTAATACTGGTGTTGATTTCTATCTTACTTTACAGGTTCAAGGTTTGTGGAAATTATTTTGCACATTGGAGCTTCCACTGATCAAAGTTCTGGCAGGTATGAAAGTTCAGCCTCAAATATGACTTTTTACCATTTTCATGCAGCTGTTTATTATACTGAAGTAAAATGTTATAATAGCTAAACATGACATTATCCTTGTGATGCCCATGAGCACGAGTTAAAATTTCCATTTTGTAGCTTGCAAGATTAAAATTGTCAATTGTAAGTGTCCTCAGTATTTAATTGTATTTGCAGTGATGGAAACTCACAAAATACATGTGGACAAACAAGAACTGAAAAAAACATCAGAGATTCTGGGGGTAAATTTTATCCTTTTTTCCCCACAAGTGTTAGTGCTTTTTTCTACAGCAAATCCCCTCCCTAGTTCACAAAGAAATGCAGATTGAAGACATGCAAGCAATCCGTTAAACCAGCTGATAGCCAACAGTCAGGTATCTCATTAGTATTCCGATATACTTATTAATGTAGGAAGTAACAGAATATCAAGTGTATACTTACTAATCTAGGAAGTAACAGAATATTGAAGAAAATAGTGTAGAAGGAATAATTCTGATGTGCTGATTTATAGTTGAGACTCAAAGAACTTGAAGAGGAAGCCCATCAGATTGCTGGAGAACGATTCCTTTTGACCAGCAGCAGTCAACTCAGAGAAGTAATATTCATACTACTGGTATTACTTAAGCTGTCTGTTCTGTAAACTGTTAACAATGCAGAGGAATTATAAAGCATATAAATTTGTTCTTACAACTTCTGATTCTTCACTACTTTCCTAGATTCTAATTGTCTTTTCTGATTATAATGGAAGACATCTCAGTTAACTCATAAATCTGACAGTTTGGCTAATCTGTATTTGAATGAATTTAAATAATGCATTTTATTTTAGTAAGTGCACTATTTTTGAAGTAATATGATAAAAGTAAAGATTAGATCTTTTTACTCCTGTGTTATTTTTCTCTTTTCTGCAGTATACTCTATTTTGCTTGGAATCTCTTTTGTAGACTGGAGTTCAGGAATCTAATGATTTTCTGTTGAAACAGAAACACTGAAATGTTTCTCTTAATGCAGGTACTGTTTGAAAAGTTAAAACTGCATACGCTGTGTGAGAAAATTCCCAGAACTGAAAGGCAGCAAGTTGCATCCACCTCAGAAGTTGTGGTGAGATGAAGCTTTTAAACAATCTGTGCTATGTAGGAAAACTTCTAAGTTGTATGTCGGTGAAGCTGTCATTTGTCTGGTTTCCCTTCCAATCTTCATTTATTTTTATTTTATGTTAATCACACTTGATTCACTTATGCCAGAAATGACAGAGAGGGACCAAGAATAGAAAGAGAATTCTACTGCTTAAGATAGGAAAAACAACTTTGTATTGAATGCACATTTGCCAGAAACAAGGGAAATACTTTGTAGTTTCCTAATCTGAAATTCCTGGTACCTTGTAGCACTTTGTATTGACTTTACATAGATCTAATGTCAAATCTACATAACTATAGACAGGTTAGTAAATCATCTATCCCTGATAGTAAGAAAAGAATTACAATTGAAAATCTTTATTCTGATAGAATTGCATATTTTTTTTAACCTGAACTGTGTAGTTCTGGAAACTTTTGTTGTACTTCTACATCTACAATCTCATTTGATTCTTTTTATTCACAAATTTTTATGTCAATTTACAATCTAAGTAATCTTGAAATCTTCTGGAACTTGCATGATGGGACAGGTGGGAGCTCTGCTGATGGATTTTATTATATGAACATACACTTACATATACGTTCATTATCCACTCAAGTATACATGTATAAATGTGTATTGCGTACTTTTCCATGTTCTCTCTTGCTTAGATGCTGTCTAGCACAAAAATGAAACAAAGGCCCATAGACAGTCCCCTCACTCCACTGCCTTATTGTTTTCTGTGTTCTGGTGGAAAAGTTTTCATGTTTACGTATCTTGTTGTCTCTGTCTGAAATGGGAAGGGAAACAAAATGCAAGGGGATAATCTCCAGCCCTCCTGCTGAAGGCAGGGATGAATGAAGGCTCTTCTGGGCCTGTGATGAGGTTGTTTGAAGGACACAACAGTTTAGCAAACACTTCATCCTCTTTCATCTCGGCAAGTGAATTTCATCCAGCAGAACTTCTGCTATATTTTACTTAACAGTTGAATATGAAATATTAATCACTGTTCTAATGGTGAAGTTAAGATAGTTAAATAATACCACTTAACAGAGAAACATAACAGTAATTCAGATTCTTTATTTTACAGCTAAGTAAGTTGCAAGATCTCCATCCTTTGCCTAAGCTGATGTTAGAATACCGACAGGTGAGCTGTTGTTTGTACACGATGTAGTTAGACTCAAGCAAAATTAGCAACAAATGTAACTTATTAACAGCTAAATAATCAAAGTGACAAGAGCCTCCTGAAAATCCAAAATTATCTAGTTAGCTCTTATGCTTAATGCTTGGGTATTCAGTACATCAGTTTCCAATATAAATAAATAAAATCCATGCTTCTGTTTTTGTGCTACTTTATGTAGTTCATTGACTGGGAGGCATAAGGTGTAAAAGAATGAATTCCAATAGGACTTCTGCTAGTATCTTCATAGACCCGCTCTAGTGTATACCTTAGCGCTTTGCTAACTTATTTTGGTAGGTCAATAGCGAGTCTATATCCATTTCTTCCTAGGGTAAAACTGTCTTTTAGAAGAGTCTATGAAACAATCCCATGCACTTGAGATAAAGGTTTTTGATGTGTAAGTCGTCTTGTTATGTATAAGCATTTGTCTAATGCTCTTCTGTAATTTAGGTTCGTAAGATGAAATCAGCCTATGTGGATGGGCTAAGAACGTGCATGAGAAAGGTAATATATATTAAAAAACAACTCTAAAACATGGTATTTAAAATTAAAAGTTATGGAATGATTGCAGTATTTACAGTTCAAGAACTTTAATGTGTATATGATTAGAAAGCATTTCTTTTTAAATTTGTAATCCTAATTGCAGTGAGTTTAAATTAAGTTTACATTAACTAAACTAGAGAAATATGTCCTTTTTAGATGTATGCAGTCACCTCTTTTTTGGGGGATGGTGAGGGTTGTTATTTTATTTGACTACAGGGATTTATTTGCCCTACATGGAATCAGACAGGAACTGTGACTGGCAGACTTTCATCCAAACATCCAGTAAGTGAGCCTTTGAAAACTTAACTTTTAAACATAATGTCATTTACATACCATACTACATACTTGAACTTAGGAAATGTTCTAGTAAGTCTAACAATTGCTATACTGTATGTAAATGGGAGACAGAAAAATTTATTAATGAGTAATTTACTCTAGAACAGTTATTTTAATAAATAATTTCCATCATCATTTCATCAGAAACTAATATGTTTTTTACCTTAAATTAATGTAGAAAGTGAGAACTGTAAGCCGTGCAAGTGCCTTCTAGATTGCTACTGAATAACTTCTTTGTAATAAATTTCTGGTGTTCATAAACCCCTCCCTGTAAAGGGCTGGTGAACCCTAGGGTATACCCAGGGGATTACAGAAAAGGAGGAAGAGCACAAGAAGCAGCCCTTCTCTTCTGGAATTTGACTTCAGGCTTTGCAGTATAGGATCACTCTGTTACTCTGGAATTCTTTCCAGGTCATTTTATGGCTGTGATAGCTGGGCTCTTTGTGCTTCATTTTGGCTATAATTTTTTCCACGTATACTTGTGGCTGGAGTGACTTTTGATGTTCTGGACTACTAGAAGCTTTGCTTTTGTGTAAATTCAAATGGAAAAAACATCTCACATGCTGCATCTCACGTGCAGTTTTGGACGATTATGTTCCAAACAAAGGTTTCTTTACAAAACAAATAATATACATGAAAAGGAGGTGAATATGTTTGTCTCCTTCCCTCTTTGACTCCATTTAATGTTTTAAAGGTTTTTAATTGCAGGTTTAAGGGGAAGTGACCAGACATGAGACACAGAACAGGATTTCTTTTTCAAATGAACTCTGTGGTCTTCTTTCAGATGAATCCACATATGGATGTATGGATGATGTATATTTCTGCCTTTAAGTGGGTTTCTGTCAAAAGATAAGCTTATTCACATGATATTTTTTACATTTCTGTTGCAGCAACATAGAGAATGTGTCTTGGTAGAACTTGAATTCATTGGCTTTCCATATATGCATCTATTTAGTTTAACTGTGCACTCTTTCCTCTCATTTGATTGCTTCTTCTCACTTGGTTCCTCCTTCTTCAGTGTGTGTTGCATAACTAAAACTTTTGTCACAAATAAGTGTTATATAATGTACGTATCATGTAATATAATAGCTCACAAAAGAGAGACACGTTTCATATTGCAGTCAACTGCAGTAGCAGACTGCATATAGTTGTATGCTATGGTTTGGTTTGAGATGTAAACTTCAGTACTAGAATTAGATATTCTGTGTTAAGATTTTTCCCTCCAGTCTTCTGCATCAAAGAGAACTGTTACTAACGAATTTACACTCCTATACTTCAGAATATGTTTGTATCTTTAAATTAAAAAACATAAAGCAGTGGGCCTTGGGGATCAAAAAGTTATGCTGGAGATGAGTAAAATTCTTTATCTCCTTTGAGCAGTTGGGAAAAAAAAAAAAGTGAAATAAAAACATTCCTATTTCTCTCTAGGAAGAGTAGTTTTACCAGCTTGTCCAAACAGACAAGGAAATCAAATGATTTAACTTATCAAAGTGCACAGTAGCCTTTAGTTTGGAAAGCAGAAATGTCATTAGAAAAAGAAATTAAATTGGGTATGTTGAATGTTAATGTGTTCAAAGAAGAGCCACAGGAAACCTAAAATACTGAATATGTTTCAGTCTCTCCAGTAATATCTTCTGCTGTTGAATGCATTACAGAGAGTTGCTTGGTTGTTTATTAGAAGTCGTGTTACTATCAGTGTCTGGAACATGAACACTAAATCACCTGTCTGGTTTTAGTTCCTATAAAATAGAAAATCTCTTGAAGTAGAGACACTGTGTGTGTATCCACACTGAGTGTATTTCTTCTGGGCTGACTTCTGGAGTGAGGGAATGAACTGAGTCATTTAAAACTCAAGTGTAGTTTTGGGATAGTTTGCCCTGGACGTTTGCTTATGGACGGCATGGATGAGATGCTGTGTACTTATTTCTCTCCCTTAACACTGTTCCAATAGGTTTTACATCCCTAATATACCCCCCACACATGCACACTAGCAAGGCAGACTGTGAGTATCAGGCAATCAAAACTGTTCTAACTAATCCATTTTTAGGTAATTATGCTCTGCCATTGGCTTCACTAAAAAGGAATGTCTGTTTTGAGATGACAGTCTATGCACTCTCTTGGACCTTTGCATCAAAGGAATTTAGTGTCGTATTTTCTACTAGGTACAGACATCTATCACTGACATGCTGATAAAGTCGGAGCATTCCTGCCATTCCTTACAGTTGGTCTGTGTTCTCTGAGTATCTCTTGCATTCAAAATATATTTTCCTTTTATCATGTTTATTTTCAGTATATTTGTTTCAGTGCTCTTGAGTTGCATGCTGGTTATGACTGCACTAATAGTACCAGAATAGTATCTCGTTTGATGTGTTTAGAGATCTTACAATCTCTTACTGCTGCTTTATTTTTAGAAATGTGTTTTAGGTCCAGGATTCAGCAATTAGATGAGCTGCATTTACAGCATTGGAGACAGTTCTCAATTTGTTCTTTCTTACTCCTCAGTTGTTTTTGTTTTGACAGAGAAACATACTTGAAAGTGTGTTGTCAAGAGTGTAGTTGAGTTGCTTTTGTGATAAGAATTTCCATTATGTTAACGCTGCAATAAGATGCTCTTAGTTACGAGTGTGACAACAGCATGAAGTCGCTGTTAGTAGTAGCATAACACTGATATCTGATGTTCCAGATAATCACATTGATTCAGTATCAAACCATACAAATAAGGGTTCTGCATCATAAACCTCTGTTCTCTTAGCATCGCATGTACTCCTAGCATCCTTTTACACGGTATGTTCCTGTCTTTGGTGATCGCTGTAGAAAGGATTCTGATTTGTGTATGCTCCTCGTGGTGGGTGCAGTGTATCCGATGCATAGGTAACATTTGATATGATTGTTTCCCATCTGGCTCAGTGAAGCTTGGGATATCATCTGGGCTGTAACCCTGCAGTAACGGAAGCGATCATGTAGATAACTTTTATTTAGGACTGTCTTTGTGTGCATAGTTGTGTTTTGTGTGGTATTTAAAGAACGATCATGTGTAGCCAGTATAAATCTGTTTCCATACAGTAATACATGCAAAAAATATTTCTATTTTAAAAATGAAGGGAAAGAGAGAGTCTGTCATTACTTCTTCTGCAAACTAAATATAAGCATAAAAACAGAGAGCATTAAAATGAACAGTGCGAGAAAACGTAGGATTCTGTACAACTCAGAGTAATATCAGCTGCAGTATTTTTAGCACATTGTGAAAAGTTGACTGAGAGGCCTGATTCCTCCTTCACTCTCCTTTAATTTCTGGCAGAAAGCCCCTCAGAGAGGCTTAGATGATAAAGTTCCTGCTAAGTGTCTCTTTGCTCAGGAGATTATGGCATTGCATACCTCCATTTGTTCTGTGCAATTGCTAAGATACTAGATTTCGATTATACTCAGTAAAAATTAAGTCATCAACTTTTAAGTGCCTGCTGCTATTGACTGGGCTTTGTTCAGGCAGTTGGATATTTGCTGAATCATTTTTATCCTTTGAATGGCCTTTGCCAGTGATGTTTTAGAACTGCTGCAGGTTCCAAAGCTACGCGCTGATTGCCTTTTAGAAACCTGTGCTGGAACACAGTCGGTACAACTAGCTGTGCTTTTTCTCATATGAATAGGACAGGAGCTTGTGGGTGACAGCAAGAACTTAGCATCGCCTTTCATTACATCAGTGGTTTTTTTAGCTATGCAGTTTCTGATACAAATTACAAGTTGTTTTTTTAAATAGTTATAGTAATAATCATAAATTGGAGTACTGTGCTGTAGAAGTTTATCTGTATTCTGCGCTGTGCCTCTTGGAACTCTGTAAAGTCTTATTCCCTGCAATTTTATAGTAACTAAAAAGCAATGTTAGCATGACATTTTCATTACAAGAGACAAATAGTGCTATTCACTTGTAATCTGCCACAGTCTTCATTTTTCCACTGTTTATTCATACATACTCCTGTATGGGCATGTTACGCTTTCTGTTATTGGCGTCTATCAGCATCGTCGAGCTGCTGAGTATGGTCAGTTGCTTTACCTCCACATCCATACTGAGGAGTCTAATAGAGCTCATGGCCTACTGAGTTCATTTTCACTGTCCTCATCTGTAAGTTAGTTGCTCAAATAATGGAGTCTCTAGCAATCATGCATCTATCTTCATGTTAGTGTAAATGTGTGCCTGTTTTTTAGGAGGCTGTCTGTTGGCACCTGTCTGTGTAGTGATGAAAATCTTGAAGTCCTGCTTGAAGATGTTCTGTTCTTTGCATGGAATATTCCGACAGTGGAATATATTTGTAGAATATATATTTGTAGAAATTTGTGGAATGTATTTGTAGAAGTTATTCAAAGCTTGCAGACTCGTGTTGTGAGAAGGCAACAATAATAATAATAATTTAAATGTAATTCAAGCGCACAGATTACATCTTGTCTTATAGGCTCTCAGAAGTTAGAAGCATTAGCGTGTTCTTTCCTGGTGAATTACTCTTTGCAAGGGCAGTATGTAGTCTAACTCTGATCTCACAATAAGCTTTGTTGGTCTGATACAACAGAAGTATGATGCATTGTTCTTCTGCCTGTTTCTCGCTCAGAAAAAAAATTTCTTCAAAAGCTTTAGGAGTTCTGACAAGAAAAAAATGGAAAAGGGAGAAATGAAGAATGATGAAAAGAGAGAAGATTTATAGGGGAAGATCAGAAGTTAGATATAGCAAGACTCACTTCTTGTCTTGGACGGCTGAGTTTTCAGACTGCTGCTTTTTGAAAGCTTTGTCATTGGCTTCCTTCAGAATTTCAGGAAATGATCTCTGTAAATCTACATCCCTATTACAGTGGTTTCACAGCTGACAGTTTGTTTTTCCTGAGTGAATGAGTGGAAAACTTGCCAGTTGTCAGCATCCTTTCATGAAACGTCAAGCAATTTCCCCCAGAGCTTTGGAGGCAGATGTGTTCCCTCAGGTTTGGAACAAAAAATAAGTAATGCCTCATGTGAGGATCACTGAAGATAGATGGAATAGGACAGAGGTCAGCTTGCTGACTTGTGCGCAGTCTCGCTGTCCTTAGTTCTCCTGTGTTACCCGTTAGCATCTGCTGGCTGTGGCTGGAAGGAACTCATAGTTAAGTACCGCTTTTACCGAATCAAGAAATGTCTTTTCCTCGTTGTGAGGAAAGAAAGAGTCAGTGGTTATCTGGGTTTCAAATTCAATATTGTCTTATGGTCAACTCAATAAAGTGAGAACTGGGTATTTTTGGAAGTCGTTTCCTTCTTCCTTTGTATTTACTTTGAAAGCTTCTTAAGCTTGTGGAATGATGTTGAATTATTTCCAAGTCTCTTGCTTGACCAGTGGATCTTAAACCAATTAATTCTGTGCTGCTGGTTAAGGCAGGAGAGGGTCGATGCATCCTGCTGCATCACCTTTGAATGACTGACCATTGATGAAAGCAGTAACTAGAACCAAAAGTTAAGTCCTTTGCTGGAAGCTTGTATGATTAAGTGTTTTTTACTCAGGAAAATGAATGTTTGATTTTTAAATAGCCACTAGGTGGCAATTGCAGATAAGTCAAGACTTCCTTAGGAATGTATAAACACAATAATATTGCTATTGTGGCCTTCTTCATTTTTGTATTTTCTCTATTTACTGAGATATGAGTATTTTAGAAATTAGATCTTCAGAGTATCTTAAGATCATCTCATACACAAGTTACAGAAAGTAATGATTTCTGTGCAATAATAATTAACGCCCATAGAAGTATTTAACTATGGCGGTTTTTGTGCTGTGTAACTTCTCAGTGAGTCACTTGCCAGACAGTTTTGGTGAACTGGGTTTGTGAGTGTGCTCAGGACTCAGTCCTGTTGGCTCTGCATTGCAAGTAGTAACTTTAACCAACCTGACTGACAGCTGGGAGAAAAGGCTGCTTCCCTAGATCTGCTCCGTCTGACTCCTTGGCAGCATTTGGTCTTCACTCATGACGTAACCACACTGTGTTAATTTATGAATGGATAATTTTATCTCACTAAGTTTGGTGTCTGTTCTCATTTTTAATTAAGCCCTGAGATTAGCGCAGGAATTAATCAGAATCAAATGTCCATATTCTACCAACATTTCTGTTCATTCCCATTTATTTCAATAACTTACTAGCTTTTTTCTGTTGCATATTGCATACTTTAAAAACATGCAGGTCTGAGCAGTTAGTAGATGAATGCTAGTAGATGACTAGCAATTTTCTATTAAAGATATACACATGAATATAGATGCCACTGTATAGATACGCACATTTATTTCTAGGGAGTTACCAGGTTGCTGGCTTATTTAATTTAAAAAAACAAACACAATTTATGCTGCTATAAATGTGTGTGATAGAGGCTAGCTGCATTGATAGAAATAACTGAAAGGGGAATATAACATGGGAAATAAGCAACAACCTTACTTGACAAAGAGTATGAAGTAATTAAAATGTACTTCTGTGATTCAGAGTTTTCTAACCTCATTGACTTGAAAGTTATTGTAGCCAGTATGTGTCTTTATACTGTAATCTTGTGAAAGAACTGGAAGGACATACTGTTCAACCTAGGAAAAAATCGTTTGTTTATAAAATCAGTTTGAAATGTTGAAGTAGAACTTGGAGATCAAAAATGGAAAGCTTAACAAATTTTAACTGATTGAGGATATGCCCATCAAAATGGGAACAGCGTGGTGTTTGTTGAAGTTTGATTTGGTGTTGTTTTTGTTGATAAATCTACTCTCCTCTGGTTGAAAACTGTATGAAAAAGCTGTGTGTTTTAGGCTGTAACAGAGGCACAACAGTCCATCAATTCTGACTGTCCTTGCTGGAGTAGAGACTGCCATTCTTTCTGAATGCCTCTGTATGCAGAGCCTAACAGCAGAGGCAAGAGTCTACAACATCTTCACCTGAATCAATAGTCAAAAGTATAACAGCTTTTAATAGAGGTATTCTCAGGACTGAGAAAACAGATTTCTAACCTGTGCTATAACAACAGCGTAAGGAATGCCTCAGGATTATTAGTCAGGATAGATTATAGTAGCAGTAAGAACAGATGAAGGAGGTAGGAGGAAAGAAATCAGGAGTGGCAGGTACAGTTTTAATTTAGTGTCTGTAGTGACAAATTATTTTTTTAGTTTTTATTTTTTGCCACTTATGTTCCCTGCTTCTGCTGCTTGTTTTTTTCAACTCTGGATGAAAAGTGCCCTGCTGTAAGGCTGTGCCTTCTCAGCTTTCTGTTCTTGATCAAAACCATTAAAAAAATGGAAGTTTCCATGTATGCAGTCAAGCAGTTCCCATGAATTGCACTGTGGTTTTACCAAAATTATTTTGGAAGTTTAATATACTTTTATATACATTTCTCATAATCAAGAAAATATCTACCTTTCTTCTAAGTTGCATTTTAAGATGCAATGTCAAAACTGATAATTTCTGCAAAGTATTTTTTTCTTTAATATTCGGTGTGTTTTAATGTTAAACTACAGGTGTGCTCTATGTGCTTAAAAAAATGCCTAGGGATGAAACCAGAGTCCTTCCGTGTTTTTCCACTGTCTCATTTCATTGAAGGCCTCAATTGTAGCTCAGCAGGAAATCATGTGAAGAGGAGACTCTCCCCACTACTTGGCACTGGTTTACATAGATTAATCAATAACACTGATATTGGAGAAACAGAATCATAGAATCACAACATCATTGACTGTGGATCAAGCTTGTAGAGATTATCTAGTCCAACCCCCTGTGTGCTAGGCAAGGTCCACTAAAGTAGGTTTCTCAGGTTATGGTTTGAATGTCTCCAGGGCTGGAGATACCACACCCTCTCTAGGCAGCCTGCACTGGTGTTTGAGCACTGTTTAAATGGCGTTTCCTGTATTTCTCTTCCCACTGCCTCTTTTTCTGCCACTGCACAATGTCATTGAGGAGAATCTGGCTCCATCTTCTTTACACCTTGCCATTGGGCAGGCATTTGTATGGATAATTTCCTCTGCTGAGCCTTCTCTTCTCAAGGATAAATAGCTCTGTCAGCCTCTGTTCATATGATGTATGCCCCAAGCCCTGAATTATATTAGTGGCGCTTTGACTGGACTCTTCAATATATCCTTGTCTCTCTTCTACTGGGGAGCCCAGAACTGAACCCAGCAATCCAGATATACCTTACTAGTGCTGAGTGGAGGGAGGGCTCACCTGTCTTGACCTGCTGGCAGTGTTTTTCCTGATGAACTCCAGGATGCTGCCAGCTTTCCTGGGCACAAAGGCTTGCTGCTGGCTCATGTTCAACTTGTTTTTTCACCAGAATCCTGAGGTCCTGTTCTCCAAAGCTGCTTTTCAGGTTGTCAGTTCCCAAAGTATACTGACAAGTGGTGTTATTCCTCCCTGCATTCAGGAATTTGTGTTTTGTTGAATTAATTTGTACTCTTTGTGGCCCATTTCTCCAGGCGGTTGAGGTTCCTCTGTATGGCAGTGCAGCCATCTGCTGCATCAGCCACCCCTCTGTTTTGCATTGTCTACTGTCTTGCTGAGATTGCTCTCTATCCTGTTATCTAGGTCACTAACAGAGGTGTTGAGCAGTGTTGGCCACTGGGGCACTCCATTAGTGCCTCACCCCCAGCTGGACTTTGTGCTGCCTGTCACAGCCCTTTGAGCCTGGCACTTCAACCAGTTTTCAGTCCACCTCACTGTCTGCTTATCTAGCTTGTACTTCATATGTGTGTCTATGAGGCTTTTATGTGAGACTGTTTTGAAAGCTGTGCTAACGTCAAGGTAAACAACATCTGCCGCTCTCCCTTCATCCACCAAATTAGTCATTTCATCACAGAGGTTATCACTGCTTAAGCATGATTTCCCTCATGCTGACTACTCTGGATCATCTTCTTGACTTTAATGTGTTCGCAAATAGTTTCCAGGATTAATTGAAGTAATTGAGGAGGAGCTGTCTGGCCTGTAGTTTTCTGCATCCTCCTTTCTGGCCTCCTGGAAGATGGGTGTGGAATTTGCTTTCATTCAGTATTCAGGAATGTCCTCTGATCGCCAAGATCCTTCAAACCTGGGCAACGCTGCCCACGGCAAGGGGGTTAGAACTAGGTGCTCTTTAAGGTCCTCTCTGATCCAACCCATTCTGTGATCCTGTGACACTATAATCTTAGTCTCGTCTATCCTTCTATCTGTTGGAACCTCTGAAAATTATTTTTATTTTTTTATATATAAAAGTATTTTCATCAACAAAACTGAGTCAGGAGAATCAATTTCTTTGCAACTACTGATTTTTTTTATTTTTTTTTTATTGCTAGGGGTTCCTTATTAATCATCCACTGGAATAGTTTGGTTTTATTTTGTATTTTTTACTCACCCAGAAATAGTGAAGTATTAATAGTTAACTTTCACAGACAGCTTTCCTACCACTCTTTGAAGTACGTTTCTCCGCTATGGAGCATAATCATTCAGAGAGGACAACTTTGTTTCTGTGTAACTTCTAACACTGTGTGGTCATTTTTCTAACAGGGCTAGCAGTCACGTCTCAGATTGGATCTGTGAAGTTTTTCAGGAATATACTTGAAATAAATGTATAAAGCATAAATACAGGTTTTGTTATGTAGTCCAGGGTGGTAATAGTCATTTACCAAAGCCACATCTATCTTCTGCTTTTGATTATAATGACATAGTCATCTAATTATCAACTCAAGGTTTTCATTTTGGAAGATTGTCTCCTTATTAGTCCGTCATTTAAAATATCTACAAGAAATGTATCTTGTGAAATTTGATAATCTAAAATCTTAAAAAACATCACTTGCAGTCTTAGGTCAAGTTGCTGTAAATGTGTCTCGTACAGGTAGATTGAATCGCCCTCTGGAGATACCTGTATTTGTCTGCTGACTATAGAGGGATTCTAGACAGCTAGTTTAAACCAAAGGCTAACCTAAAGATGTTTAAAGTTAGGTGAGAGGCATCTGTTAAGCTCTTCCAGTATCTTGAGGTGATCATTGCTACTTCCATGTTTCCTGAGCTTCTTATTTTTCTCTGAAGATTTATTCAAATTGTGAGTTGTTAGCTAATTTACAAGTGAAAGTACATTTTGCACTTGCAATTATGTTTTTCAGAATTATTTGTAACACATCTAAAAATGCTTTAAAAGCAGCTTTCCTGCATATGCTTTCAGTGAAATCAAGATGGCAGTACAGTGACTTATTTTGCCATTATAAGATTCTGAAATAAATCCTCACTTCACCTTGTTAAGAATTTTGAATCTGATGGGTTAAAGAAAATAATCAGTGATTGTAACCATAGACAGCTCTATGCTGGGAGTTATCTTAAGCAAATGTTATTACCAGTATAAACCCTGATGAAAACTCCATAACGTGCTCTCTACCATTAAAATGATTGAAGTCAAAATTACATTTTTATAACTTTAGTTGTTTTTAAACGTGGAAAAATTAGGTTCCCACCTTCAAGTCTGGGTGCATGAGGAAAGGCTTCATTTTCTAAATTCCCGAGGATCCACTAGCTTTCATGGCCACGCAATTTTCATGTTATTCATACAAGCAAGCACTGATCCTCCTCAATTTTTTTCTTGGAAATCAGTAATCATTAATATAAATGTTGGTGTTATGCACTAAGTAACTCTTTCTTTCAAAATGTAATCATACAGCACTGCAAGCATTAACACAACTGAAACTGAAGAATATTAAAGGTAGCAAGTGTTTCTTCTGCATCAGACTTCATGTTGATGGGCTTAGAGCTGTGTTCCTACTTGACCTGCACTAAGAAAATATCATGTAAATTATGTAGTAGTTTCCTCTCTGTGTATGGTGTGATGGTGGAGGTTCAACTTCAGTACGCTGTCTGTGGTTCTTTAAGGGTGATAGACTAGAAATGATCATGTTCCAATCTGGGGCTTTGTTCTTTTACTTCCACTTCAAATTTTAATAACTTTTGCAGTTTGATTACATCCCTCTTAGGATGTATAATGATTTTGAGTTAAAATTACATAGCAAATGTAGCTTGCTTATTAGGAAATTATATAGCACTATTCCCTTCTTCTGAATTTACAGTACTACATAATGTTTTCATCTAATTCCTGAACCACTTGCAAATGAATTGCTTGGAATTAGGAAAATTGAGATTCATACACATTTTCTCCTGTTGTGTGTTACCTTTCTAGACAAGGAAGCATAATAACATGACAGAAGGAAGCTGTCATGTGATGAATTTCATAGTTTACTGTAGATGTATGAGCATGAATCTTAAAACAAAGGTCTAACAACCTCTGCCTCCACTTAGCTTAAGGCAGAGTTTGTACATATTTTGTTCTTGAAAGTAGTGCTCCATATTGAAAAATGCAGGGTAAAATTGAAAAAATAAAAAAAAGAAAAGCATTACTGATTACGTTCTATCATGTGCCCAGGCATTAGCATTTGTGAAGTTGCTGGTGAGAAATTGATCTTATGAAATCCCAGTTGTCAAGGCAGGTCAAATATTCAAAAGAACTTGGTACAGAACGGGGAAGATTCCTTTGAAAGACAAAATGTTTAATCTTATGACAAAAAACTTGTTGGCATTCATATCACGAAAGTTTCTATGCTTATAAACTGTTCATAGATGTTGTCATAAACTTTCACCTACTAAGCAGTTTTTATTCTTTTTTGTAGAACATTCAAGGTATCTCTAAACATCCAGTGAGAATTACAAAGAAACAGTACATAAAAGGTAAACTATGTTAATATAAACATGAAAAGTTCATTTCATCTCCTTATCTTACTGAGTTACATTTTATTTTGAGGCAGACCAAAAGCTGCAACACAGAAGAGCAGAATGGATTACTGATGGGTAGTTGTACATTAACATTTAAACCAATCGCTTTTTGCTCGTTCTGCTTGAGAAATGTTTGCAGTTTCAGCACTGATCTGAATAGTCTTAAACATGCAGAATTTTCTTTCCCTGGACAATCTCACTATTCCTTCTGTTCCAGTTGAAAATTAGGCATCTTACCTTCATTAAACATTCTAGGGGTGATTTTGTGTGCGTTCGTCTCATAAGGCTTTTCCCAAGGAGATGCTACAGCTTGGGTATTTTAATCAAGCACACAACTAATCACCAGTAGTTAGTCAGATCTGTTGGGTTTGGTAATGGAGTTGGGCTTAAGGGAGATGACTCAGTGTAGAAAAGCATGACCCAAGTGGCCAAGCCAAAAAGTCATGTAAGTAGACTCTAATAGTAGAGATTTGCCAGATAAGCTTTCTCTAACACTTATAGTCATAGCTGGGAAATGTTCTTTGTTTCTTGCAAAGATAAGAGCAGGCTTTCCTTTTCATAGCTAGTCTGTCCCTCCAATTGATATAACACAAATCGTAAGACAGGAGACTGTTTAAAACAGTATAAAACTTCAGCAGTAGTTCTATTGTATCTCCCTGACTTATTTTTATGTTGTTGGGTTTTTAAGGTTTTTTTTTGAAGTGTGAGCAGTAGCTGTGTAGATCTGTGGCACGATGCTTCACTGTGGCACACAGGCTTTTTCAGAAGTAATTCAAAGTTGTTAGTGATCTTACATGTGCTTCTCAGAAAACATTTCTGTGTGTTTCATCCCTATATTGAGGCATTTATCTCCCTCACTTTCATACTGTCAGCTGTCAGTAATCTCTGGTCAGATGAATTATGGTTGTTTGAAATAAATAATTGCTTTTTACCCCAAGACAAGTGAGTAGTTTTCAGAGAATACACTGAGTTTCAAATGCCTCATCAGTGTACTTTTATTGCTTTGTTATATTGTAGAGAGCTGAATTCGTTAGCACTTGGATGCCTGTATCAGCTATATGCTCTTAATATTGTACTCCTTTACCTCCTGTAGCTCAGAATTTGTTTACTAACATACTGAAGCAGCATATCCAAAGATAGAACACTTCTTATAAGTAGATCAGCTCTATAGACACTTTCTTACTTGCATGCCTCTTTTATTAAGTGATATCTGAATTATGTTATTTAATGAAGTTGCTTGTTAGCTGGAGTTTTGGGAAGGGTTTGGTTGTGGAGAAAAAGGAGAAATGAGTGGTAATGCAAGGATGGTAGAGATAAAGATGCTGTACATGAATGATGAGTAAAATAATTGTGTTGCTGGCAGTTGGTGCTCTGCTAGGATATTTACGTTGTCCTTTGTGTATTTTCAATTGTGTGTTGGGTGAGGCATTTACAACCTGCTATGGTTTGCAATGCTATTTTTGGATTGGGGTCTGGTATGTTTGTCTACTTCCTCTCTAGGAAAAGAAGAGGAAACACTAACCATTTCCCCACGAGCACTATTTGTTTCAAAGAAAGGATATACATTTTTAGCAGCAGGTAAGATAATATGTATTATTATTCTCATACATATTAATATTCTCATTAATATTCTCCGTTCTGTGATCTTTTCTTCCCATCTTCTTTGCATGACATCTTATTTTAAAAGGCTGTAAAATCCCTTAGCATCAATTAATATTGTTATATGGTGTATACTCCTAAGTGTGATTTGGAAGCGGGTTATTTGTAATGCTTGTCAGTAGCAACAAAGAGCTAATAAAATGAATTGACAGCTGAAGATAATAATGGAGCCAGGTACCTTGTAATCTGTAGCTGGACCGTAACTTTTTAAGGATGCACTTTCTCCAGCTGTTAGTTTTTGTGTTTGTTTTGTGTTTGTGCTGGTTTTTGTTGTTTTTGAGCAAGAAACAATGATTTGTTTTGTAATAGTTGGGTTTAAATACAGAGATATTTTTATTTTAGAGCAATAGATTTATTCTGACACTTTTTCTAGATTTTTCACAAATTGAATTAAGGATCCTTGCTGACTTATCAGCTGAACCAGAACTGTTGAAACTATTCCAGGAGCCTGAAACCACTGATATATTTACCTCATTGGCTTCTCAGTGGTAAGAGCAAATGTTGCTGCTGGGGTATTTATTGTCCAAAAACAGAACCCTTTGAACTGTTGTTTTCCTGTGTAGTGATAATAAAAGATAGTATTTTGCCACAATAGCCACAATATCTATTGTTACTCTAATGCTGTTTTAATGCTGAGAACTATAAACTTCCTTCTCTTTCTGAGCCTTTTCTTCTCCATTGCTGTCTGTTGCTGTATGCCACAATATTGTAGTTCAGCTGGCTGGTTTAAGCCTTGTAACTAAAGGCAGTGCCATACCATATTGTGAGGAGCACGTGTTGGTAAATGTCTCACTGTGTTATTCTTCATCAATACTTCTTAAAATTCCAGAGTAGCAGTTAAACAGGGTAACTGAAAAATTACAGAACATATTTTCTCAGTAAAAGGAAAAGTGTTTTTGAAACCTGGTTGATTAGAAGAGCAGTATTGGCAGCAAGTTACGTATATGCAAGAGAGAAACAGTCTCTAGAGCTCGTGGGCTTGCTTGGAGCAATTCTGATGGATTGTGTGATGCTTTGAAAAAAAAAAACAACTTCAATTTCCAGATTATTTACTGATCTTTTCATTATGCAGACCAAAACATTGATATTTCACTGCTTGGATAGTTAGTTACTGATCTGCATGAAGATATTTCTTATTATTGCTTTTATCATAATGATGCCTAAAATCTTAGTTGAGACTGGGATTCACATTGTGCTCAAAATTACAAGAGTGTTCAGGAAGTGACAGGATAGATCTAAAGAAGCTTACGGTTTGAACATACAAGACAGGTGAAGATCCAACATATATATATCAAAATGTAAGCAGATTGAACAGAATTGTCATGTAAATGTCATGCAATTTCCATATTTTCTTTGCTTCTCGCTCTTCAATTTTTTTGCTGTTGGAAGATTGTTAGCTGAAAAACATGAAAGCAAAAATAGATATGAATTAATCAGTCCTGATTTAGATAATCCCTGTTCTACAGCTCCTCAATTTCTCCCCGCTGTGGTATTTGATAATATGCTCTGAAGTAGTAAAAATAAACAAAACAGTGATCAAATTATAATTAACCTGCTAACATGCATGTACAGTCTGGGACAACACAACTCAAGGTCACAGGTGTCTCAGTGAATACAGCCATGGAAAGATTGCCTATTTCTCTAGAGTCACTTAGCTTCTATTGATATTATCATCAATTCCTAGCTCTGACATATCACTAGAACCTCGTGATGGAGTTAAATCCTTATTTTAGTTTAGAGATATACTGCAAATGTATGTGTGAGGATGAGTCAAATTTTGCCTCAACTCTGGGCAGGGCTCCAGAAATACTATTCTATTCAACAACCTCACAGCTCTTGGCAGCCGTCAACCTCTTATAGTTGCTACACAGTAACTTTGCATTTAATGAAATATTACAGGCAAATATTTTTATCAGACAGAAGTGTCATAGTGTGTCTACAACATCATTATATAACAATTCTGCTGACTCTTCCTTTAAACTTCAGAAAGGCTGATACTTGAACTATTGAATCTATTGTGTGGCTGTTGATAATTACGGAAGAATGAAAGTTGAGCTTCATCTGTTCTAACCTTGGATGTCTGTTATGTACCTGGTGCGTTGGTTGCTCACTATTGAGAACAAAGTAGGTCGAGAGTGGCCAGCTTCCATGTAGATGTTCATTTGTTCTGACAAATTTAATTCCTCTTATTGGGTCACTTCCTACTGAACTCACCTATGGGTTTGTCCTTAGTTTATTTATCACTAGGGAGAAGACAAAATCACAGATATCTTCCCATTTCAGGTGCTTCATCTTTCATAATGCAAACTTTAAATTAGTGGAATATGACCAGTTGCTAGGGAAATTGTGATATGGCAGAGCAGATTCAGATCTCAGAGAAATGTTAACTGTATGGTTAACACAACAGAGCTTTGAAATTTATTTCTTCACTTTTTAGTGATTTTTCACATATGGACTGAGCAACTGAATACATATAGAGACTCTTTAATACCTCATTTATCTCCATAGATATGTATCTTATGTATTCATTCAGCCCATGTTAAAAAAAAAAAAATAGATTTAACATAATGATCATAACTACAGAGACAAAAGCAGTTCAGAGAAACAACTTTCTATCCTTCTTTCAGATGTAGCCAATGCTAAGAAGTTATGAGAACAAAAATATTTACTAGGTAATAATTATTCAGTTATCTGAACTTATTTTAAGAAGTCTGAAGAAACAGAATTTACTTACTGTGTAACGTGGTAGCTATACAAACCTACACTGCTTTAAAAACAACTAAATAATGACATTCACATCTTTCTAGAGAAGAAGTCTTGTGTAGTTTGCATGAAATACCAGCCCCCAATACCCCTTCCATTGCCATTTAAAACAAGTTAGGTGAAGGAAGAGCAAAATAAATGGGAAACCTTTAACTCCTCTTGGTCACCTGACTTGTATTAGATCTTGATCCTGAGGCTTTAAAATCTGTGCAAGGGATATACCAAGTGATACACCCAATATTTTATTCTTTTTGAAGGAATTTGACATTGTTGGTGTTTGTAAGTATTTTCTGACACAGATTAGACGACTGGAAAACCTTGACAAAAATTCTTTTTCTGAAAGAAATGTATAAAGAATGAGTTAGTTTTTGAAGTTTCCTCTCAGAAGAAACAGCTATTATAGATAGTTAATATCAATGTCTGACAGCATTCCAGCTTGTGAACGTGTATCAGCTGTCTTTCTTAACAGGTGTTCTGTACCTAAAAATCCTTAGACTAATAAATCATAGAATCATAGAATGGCTTAGGTTGGAAGGGGCCCCAAGGATCATCAGGTTCCAACGCCTCTGCTACAGGCAGGGCCACCAACATTCAAAGATTCATAAATATGAATATAATAAGTACATTTCATAATATAAATAGTAAATAAATAAAAACGTAAAAATAAAATAATAAAAAACATAAATAGTAAATATATTATTGGACAGTATAAAACCCAAGCCACATCCCAGAGTCAGACAAAGATTTATACTATTTTTTCACTTATTTTAAGCTTTATGTTTTCTGCACCTAAATCTTTCTCTTATTCCTTAGCTGTCCTTCAGGATAAAGCCTGCTATCTGAAATCCAATCTTTTAGTAAATCTATTCAGGCTTTTAATAGCATTTGGCAACTGTGGTGGGCAGTTTCTGTAAAGAGGTTAGCTGTATGAGTTTACAATTTAATTAAGATCTCTTATGTACGGAAGCTTTCCTGTCTTAATTTTGTTAAGCATGATCTATCAGGATTCCATCTGTTTCTGGGACCTTAGAGACGTCTGCCTTTGAAACCTGTTGGACTGATGTTTCTGTTAAACATCTATTCTTATGCCATCTTTACACCTGTTGACAGTGCAGTCTAGAGATGCAGAAGCATGTATCAACCCAAACCATGTCTGTGCATCATGGTAAAAGACTGGATGAATGTACTAACTCAGAGGCTGAAGTTCAGTGTGATGTGTAATAAACCTAGCTGAGAAGCAATGTTCTCTTCAAGACGAGACTGTAATCTTGTATCCCTGTGGCTAACTTAGCAAGAGAGCTCATTTCAGAAGTAATGGAGCCTCTGCTGATTTGGAATTACCTGCAGTTTGCTGTAGATGTTGTTTGCTCTAGACAGTAGTTGTTGTTGTTAAGTATTGTGTGTTCTATTTGACATAATTGTTTTGAAATTGCTATTAAGACCAAAATTTCAAAAGTTGGTGTTAACTGCTTACTTTTGTGAGTTTGTGGGTAATCTGTTGCTTGGTCTTATGTTTTGTCTTTTAATTGCTTTTCAGACATGGAAATAATATTCGTGGAATTTAATTCCACAGAAACTAAGGAGTAAAATAAAGATGTCTGTTGGCCACTTCTCAATAGGTTTGCTTCTGTTGGTTGTTTTGTCAGCCCAGACTTATCTCTGCCTTGTACATCCAGTATATTTACTGGTCTCTAACAGATGCCTCAGCTAAAACTAAGATGATATCACTAGATTTTAATATTCACCTGTATATGCTAAGTACTCTTCCTGTTCTTATCCTGTCTGTAATGATTAGAATACGATATTACCTACATTATCATACAGGGGTGTACTATATTGTGGCCTACTTAAAAGTAAGTCTTAAGTGTCAGTTCAACACCACCTAGTACAAGAACGCAGAGTGCATTACATTAACGATCTATTTGCTACTGAACAGAGAGTAAAGCTTCAAAGCTTGCCTCTACTTTTGAAAACTCTTGACGTAACTAACTCCAGCTGTCTAGAAGATCACCTTGTGCTGCACTGTGATGATGTCCTCTGGCAGCTATAGTCCTTTGGAAATGTCAGACTATTACCACAGTGCTGAAGATGATGAGAGCTGTCTTGGCAGCTGTCTGACCACCCAAGACTAACTGCCATAAGCTGTGCAAATGAGAAAAATTTCATTCAGGAATTTGATCTCACTTCTTTAATCTAGTGTTTCCAAAATATATATTAAAAAAAAAAGTGTTAAATGCTTTAATGGACATATCTTAAAATCAGTTTCAAAGATGGGGGCTGTAAAAAAAATTTCAATTTTTTAGATAGTTTCTGTGATTTTTATTTTTTTTTAATTAGAGGTACAATAACTACAATGAAGATGGTGAAGGGACAACACTTGTGAGGAGCAGCTGAAGAAGCTGAGGCTGTTTAGTATGGAGAAGAGGACATGGGGGGGGAGGGGGGTGCTTACTGCTTTCTCAAACTACCTGAAAGGAGGTGGTAGCAAGGAGGATGTCGGTCCTTATTCTCAGGTTACAAGTAATAGAATGCAGAACAGTGGCATTAAGATGTGTCAGGGGAGGTTTAGATTGGATATCAGGGGGAGTTTCTTCATGGAAAGAGTGGTTAGCCGCTGGAACAGACTGCCCAGGGAGGTGGCAAAGTTGCCATCTCTGAAGGTACTTACTTACAGAGATGTGTGAGTGTGACACTAAGGGATGTAGCGGTGGACTTGTATGATCTCAAAGGTCTTCTTGAATCTAAATGACTCTGTTTCTGCCAGTCTCTTTCAAATTGTTTATTTGTCACTCGGTGGGCTGATGTTCCTCTGTAATAGTATATATTGGCATTGACCATACTGCATCAAAATCCAGGAAGAAGATCTTGATGTAGCTAAGAACATACTGCATAAATATGAGATTTTTGTCCTGCTTTCCTGCTTGCATGTTTTTTTAAATGGAGATAGCACTGCTTTAGAGTTCCTATGCCTCGAGCAGATTCTTGTCTGCTGCTTGCTGTTTCCAAATATGTGGATAAGTCCTTTCTCCTGCTGCTTCAGAGTTTGGAGAACTGGAGATTCCTCAGCACTGTATGTATCACAGGATAGTGCTACTCCATCAAATGCAACTACATTATTTTTGGCTCTGGAACTAGCTTAGTCTCATCACTGTGTTCTGATGTTTTAATATGACATTTCTGTTATCTGAAAATGAGACTTAATTCCTATGTTTTAGATTCCTGAACCTGAAATAGAATACAAACCCAGTATTGGGTTGCCAAGTTCACTGTATAGTGCCAAAGTGTGCATCTCAAAGGGTGAGAAAAAAAAGCCTATATGCAGACCACAAAGCCATCTAAGGGAAGCTAATGAGAAATTCAAATCACAGTAGTTTCTTTGAACTTCTCTTAAGAAGCTGAACTGAATGACAAGGACAATCAGTCACGTGTGGTCTAAACAAATACCTAAACGAAGATACCTTCCAGATAGACATCATTCTTTTCAAGTAGCTATAGTGCCTAGCTTTTATATAATAGTAAAGGTTGATAAATATGAAGAAGAGTTAGCTATGAAAGCTGTGGAATATTCATCTTGATGAGGAGGAACGAGTCAGTCAGACAGGTATTTTGAACAAAAGACTTTTCAGTCTCCCTCACAACTATGATTTTATGACCCTATGATTCAATACCTGAATGGATTGCTTAAAGAATTCTGTTGGGAAACAGTTGTCTGTGAAACCCCTTAAGTGAAGAGAGAACTGAGTTGCTGGCCCTCAGTACCTGAGCAAGTGTTTCAAAGTGGTACCCCTTCTACATCATACTAGCAAAAAAAAAAAAAAAAAAAAAAAAAAAAAGCTAAATGTGAGAACCAGAAACTGTGTGTGAATAATGAAGTAATTAGATTACATCTCCTAGATTGGGTCAGGCATCACAGAAGAGATCAGGTGTGCTCAGAAGGGTTCTGTGGTGAACATGTGCACAGTGGAGAGTTTCAGAAGCCTACTGAACATTCAGGAGATGTCTTCCTTGAGTTATATCCTAATTGAAGGATATTCAGGATTCAGGGGCCACTATATGGTGGGAAATGGGTTGGTTCACAGATTTGGATAAAGGCATCCATATCCATTTCATTTCCATTTTCCACTTTGTGTTCTAGATTGCACAGTTCCTTATGGAATTGCCAGGATAGATTTGTAAGGGTCAGTCTTTCACTGGGTCGGTGTAATAGAGAGCTGGTCAAAATATAAATGTAGGGTTGCTTCTCTGAGATGAGCATCATCTTAGTGATCAGGTCCCCACTTTATGTTCAATTCTGTAGAAAATTCTTTATTGATTCACGCTTTTATCTAGTGAGTTATTCCTAAGGCATACACTGGCAGGCAGCAACAAGTTATTACAGATATGTTTGCAACCATTCATCTTCTTTGTTTCTACGTAGATGAGTTTGTCATAAAAGTCCTAACAGATTTTACTGCATCCAGGCCTGGGGCCCCCAGTACAGAAAGGACGTGGAGCTCTTGGAGTGGGTCCAGAGGAGGAAGACTAAGATGATCAGAGAGCTGGAGCACCTCTCCTATGAGGAAAGGTTGAGGGAACTGGGCTTGTTTAGCTTGGAGAAGAGAAGGCTCTGGGGAGACCTCATTGCAGCCTTCCAGTACTTGGAGGAAGCATATGAACAGGAAGGGGAATGGCTGTTTACAAGGGTGGATAGAGATAGGACAAGGGGGAATGGTTTTAAACTGAGACAGGAGAGGTTTAGGTTAGATATTGGGTGAAAAACTTCCTCCTAGAGGGTGGTGACGCACTGGAACAGGTTGCCCAAGGAGGTTGTGGATGCCCCATGCCTGGAGGCATTCAAGGCCAGGCTGGATGTGGCTCCAGGCGGCCTGGTCTGGTGGTTGGTGACCCTGCACATAGCAGGGGGGTTGAAACCAGATGATCGTTGTGGTCCTTTTCAACTCAGGCTACTCTATGATTCTGTGATTTAGGAAAATAGTTTGCCCTATCTAGATTGTAACTATGGACTAAGATGTTAATACCTGGAGTATATATCCTCTTAAACCACAAGGTTCAAAGAAGACTCTGAGTAGGTTAATTACCAACGCATTCTGTGTGAAACCACACTTTCATATCCAGAAACTTAAGTATGGGTGTAGCCAACTGATTTGTGGTCTCTAGTAACAATACTAGTATATAAAACAAGAAGCAGCATGAATAGTTATCCTTCTTCCACGTATTGGCTTGATCTCCTAATAAGTAGTAGTCGTAATAATTGCTCTGTGTGGCTTGCAGAGAGTTCAGAAAATTGGTGCAGAATAAGAGGACATTGTCTCATTGTTTCTTTGTAGCAAAGGCAGCTAATACCTAAAATAGGAGTAACGAGATTATTTACCACTGATCATTCTGAAAAAACTCCATTTTTATAGGGTGGTCTTGGTTGACACTTGAAGAGCTTTTCATTTACATTATATCATCTGTGTCAGAATCAGAGGACTTTAAACACTTAATTTCAAGTAATCTTGGGAACTGCAGGCTGTTAACAAAATGTACTGAATATAAAAGTCCGTTTCCTCAGCTGATGTGTGTGTGGGATGATGGTAATATATAGCGAACTGCTTTGGTAAGAGAGGGACATGCTAATTCTGGAAATGACTCAAGAAAAAGCCCAGAGAGAAGCAAATCAGAGAATTATTTGGGATTACCTTATCAGAGAAACAAAAGTCTTTCATTTTTTCTTTAAAAAGGGCAGAGAAGTTCAACTAGATTTGAATAAAAAGAACGCAGTATGGGAAGGTTTGTTTTGTTCTTTAGAGACTGTCTTTCTCCAGGAAGATGAGGATATTTTATTGAATTACAGTCTGCCAAGCAGGGAACTCAAGGAACTGATTATATCGAATAATGTTAATGTGAGTCCAACTTCTGTGCATTGGCATTTGGTCCATCAGGAACTGTGGTGAAACAGGGACTCTTGTTTTTCCAGCCACTTGGAAATTCAAGACACTTAGCAACAATAGTTCTATCTGTTGATGCCCTGCTGGGTTGTGAAGAACACAGGAAATAAAACAAAAGGATTTGGGATATTTCTGAAGTAAATCAAAATAAGTCATTGTAGGCTGACATATACAAAAAGATAGTGTGCTGAATCTGTTTGAAAAAGATAAATTTGAGCATGCACAAATGCCTGGTGGTAGACCAACTAAATATATACGCACTTGCCTGTACCCATTTCATACAACTTTGCTTAAAATGCATCTTTTGAATCACACAGATTAAACATTTATTGTTAGCAAAACACTGTCATGTTTAGGTTACTTCACATAAATATACTGTATGGTAAACACTGAGCTCAGTTAAGCTGCCTACTCCCTTAGATTATTATTACTTACAACTGCAGACATCAGGCTTGAAATGAAAAAAACTTAAAATATTAGTATTAATTCTAGGACTTAAATTCAAAGTTAATGTCAAATAACAAGAAAAGCCAGTAAAATGTCAATTAGATAAGTAGATTTATCAGAGGTAAAACCAACATCTGTAGCTAAGTTCTTTTTAAGCAGTTATGATTAAAGTCATAGTATATCCTTAGTTGGAAGGGACCCACAATGATCATCAGTTCCAACTCCTGACTCCACACAGGACTACCTAAAAATTACACCGTAAGTCTGAGTGTTGTCCAGATTCTTCTTATTTATGGTTCTATTTTTTATGAAAATATTATCAGCAAACTTTTGAAGAAGTCTTTGTTAATAGAGACATCAGCTGGGTTTTTGATAGGTTGTTAAAGAACAACGAAGTGATTGTTTATCAAGGTGGACTTCTACCAAGGAAATCAGTACCACTTTACCACTCCCCTCATCCCAATTAGCCACAGGGTTCTGCAGTTGTTTCTCTGTTGTTAGGGCTATCTCAGCTTTTATTCATTACCTAAATAATGAGATATACCAGCTTAGGACTCATACGTCTTCATCTTTGTCTAAAGAATTTTTAGGTGGTCCAGATTATTTCATACTCTTCTAATCAGAAATTAGGATTTGCGGTCTTTCTGATTCCTTTCTCCGCTTCTTTGAATTTAACAGCAAATCTACGTAAAATGAATTTTGATTAATTTATTTCACTTCATACGTTAGAAGTTGTTGTTCTTGGAATTTGAAGGTTAGCCACATTCCGTTCTACTGAGCCCATATTAGACTGTGATCTGTGGTTTGTGGTATTAAGACAAGTTATGAACATACTTGCTCTTTACCATGGAGTACTTAAGGGGAACCTTAAGTATATTAAGAATCCTGCCTTTGAAGAAAGTGGAGACAATTATTTGTGTATGATACTATGATCACCTTAAATACATGTCACTGAATATCTCTGCTGAATTCTGCATTCAGAAATGCAAGACTATGCTGTGGTCTTTCAGCTCTGAAGCTTGGCCGTGTAGCTCAGCCAGTACCGATTCATTGAAATCTGGAGGTCAGTACTACCTGCTGGATGACTCTAAGGGTTAATTTCTTCCATTAGCTTTGGATTACTCAGTTTTGTAACAATGTTATTATTTTTAATTAGTTTCTAGGCTTCTGTTCTGACTCCTTTTGTTGAAATATTCTGAAGAAACCATTGTTACTGTATTTTTAACTGAGTAATTATTATCCATTGCCTTATTGTTTGTTTCACTTCTAATGAATATCCAAAATATCTCATTTTGTATCATGTAATTTTTTCTTATTCAGTGTATTACTGGTAATGAGAGAGGAATTAAGAAATTGTTCCATGTGTGCAATTCAGAGATGCACATAAATTCAATTTAAATGGGAAGGCGTGCTCTCCCAAATGAAATCACATTCAGGATCAGCTGTGCTGTGGCCAGATGTCTACCTGTTGAGATACAATTTATTATGAAGCTGTGTTTAACTAACTTAGATTTTAAATCAGTTATGAATGAGGCTGTACCGTTTGCATCTCCTGCAGCTGCAGTACTACACTACAGCATCAGTGGCACTGTTTAACTAAATAGTTTTAGTCACCAAAGCTAGTTAGTTTTTTTTTCCTTTAAGCTAGCTCTGAAATCTCTGTGCCACAGCACAGTCTGAGGTATATTGGTATCGTGGTCAAGAAATACGAGTTAATTTTGGTCATGAAATAGGTTTAATATTATGGTGAATTAAAGAAATAATGATGCCAGAGGCTGCCTTTATTTTAATAAATTTAATGCCAGTGAATGTTTCTGGTTGTTGTCACTCAGTGACCAGTTCAGCAGTGCAGATACCATCATGGCTGTAGCTCCAGATCAGAGAGTTATTGGACGCAGTTATTGACTTTGCGTGGGCCAGGGATTATTTCCACCAGGCTGTTGAATTGCAGTGCTATGTATAAGTGGTAAAAGAGTTTTAAGGTATGGACGTGTGATGTTTTCTAGTTAACCTCACTGCTTCAGGAGATGAATGGTAATTTTAATTGATATAGTCAGTGCCTCACAGAATCATAGAATGGCCTCATTTCGTACAGTTTGAGTATTTTGTCTATTCAACATTCTAATAACCTACCTCCATACCTGTTTCAAATTAAATTGAAATTTAATCAAAATTAATGTTTCTTGTACGTGGTAACCAAATGAAGTTAACTACCTCAGATAAAATTTCACCAGTGCACTTCACAACAGAACTAATATTGCCTCGTCGTTATTGGAAATAATCCACTTGTTATATATTCAAATCGTATTTGTCTTTCCACAGCCAAACCATGTTGTTTCCTAGTCATCTCATGATCAAATACTACATCTTTTCCTCTGTTTCTACTTGCTCACCCCCTACTTTATGCAAAAATGTATGCTTTAGTAATTCTTACTATTGCAGAAGAGCAGTAGTCTTTTTTTCTTCTTTAGACTCCATGGGAGGGTATATTTCTTCAGCTGTGTAAGGATAGCTTTGTGATTACTGAAATCTAGAGTGGGTGAAATAGTCAGTGTTCTATCTAATTTTGTCCCTATATGATGTGTTGGGCATCACTTTGTTGTGAGTAGCTTGAAACACAAGCTCCAGGTTCTCTGTATACTTCATTTGACTTTCTCTTTTCTGTGCTAATATTCTTTGTTTGGGATTAGTCAGTCTCATATCTACTTGAAAACATTGTGATATTAGCTGTAATTGAATCCTCAGTTTCTGTCTTCAGTGTTGGCATAGGGGACAGGAATATTATTAATGATGAAGTTCATTACTTTCACCTAAATTTCTGTGACAGTAACAGATTAAATCACTGTTCTGAATAATTGTCATCATTTAAAATCGAGCTTGTTTGCATTAGGCAAAACGCATTAGTTATAGATTGAGATTTTCTTTATTCTTACAACAGACATCACTTGTGAAAATGTCTGTTCATTAATGAATAATTGTAGTAACTGATACATTTTTACAAAACAAAAAATGGTACTCAAAGGGTTTTGACAGGAAACTCCTGGAAACTGTGGCATTTGCAAATATAATGTTCACAATAGCTGTAATGTTTGTTTTGCCTTTGCATTAAGCAGAGCAGCCTCCACAAATCAGAGTATAAATATGTATATACATTCTGTTGATATAGAGGTGCTCAATCTAGATTTTGGCTTCTGGTGTAGCAGTATGTTTTTTTCAAAAACCACTGATGCAGTGATTTAATTTGCTGTCGCTTTTCTTCACCCACCCCTGTGTCCGTTCTTTCCACCCACGACTCTTTCACCTCGAAATTCAGTAAAAGGGAAGAGGTCCAGTTTGCCTTCTCAAATCAGCATTTTAAAACGTAGGCTTTGAGTTAAAACAGCTCATGGGTGTTGATGTTGAATATTTTAACAGTTTTACTTTTACAGTGAAGTATTTATGTTTTGAAAGCTGACTTGCAGTAGTTAATATTAATGTAATTTAACACTCTACTTGCTTTACCCCCTGACAGATTGTCTATATGGTAACTTATTTCACCTTATAGTATACAGTTCCTTGTAGAAGTGCAGCTGTGACATTTGTTTAGGCTAGCAACTAGTAAGGCAGAGGTAAAACTCATTATGCTTCCTAAAGGCAGTTGGCTTTAGAGTTAAACAGTTGCTTTAAATAAACCAGGTTGTTAACTACAAGCTTAAACAGACAGCCTCAATTTATATCAGATTGGACGCTTAATATTATTGCACCTCAGATGTTTTCTTAGCATTCTAGAATAACTAAAAGAAGTAGTTTAGGAATTTTTATCACCACAACTAACAAATCAACTAGTGAAAAACAAGCCCTGTAATGTTGTACAATTCCCATTTGTTTCACTGTGTTTGACAGTGTTTGACTTTTCTAATTTTGTGAAGAAATTTCTTGTGGGTGAAGAATTATCTGCAAGAAGTCATCTTCATCATGAAATGTTTATTTCATTTAACTCAATTAACTTGAGTCTCAATATAAATCCTGAGGAAATAAAGAATGTAAAGGCAGGTATTGCAAATCCACACCGTTTTCAAAATGTTTTGAGGTGACACAGTTTATAAACAGTTACTTTTCAGGATTGAATGCCACAATAGTAGTTAAATTTTCATTGATGAAACTTTTAGAGTATAGAAATAATGAAACAATGGATGCATTTTGTAAAATAGTACTGTGAATGTAATCGGTAGGTGCCAAAGAAATCAAGTAAAGATTGTGGAAAACAGAGGAATGTCATGTCATATCAACTTTGAGAACTGAGAGTCCTTCTTGTCCAGAAACTTTCCCTTCGGCCGAGGTCAAACATCTCTATGCAGAAGTTAAAACCTCATTGCTTTTGAAACATAGAATTTCGTACCTACCATTGATATCAAACACTTCCTGTTCTAACTGAATGAAGTCCAGAATTGTTTTTTTTTTAAAGAGAAATCTCTGTGACTTTTTTTTGTCAAGAGCATTGAAAACAACTGCTATCTAATTTATCTCTTCAATATCAAGTGTATGGGAGATCAATATGCAGGTAAATATCTTAGTAAAGATAATGGATCAGTTTACCCCCCGGTGAATCCTTCAACAAATTGTTACTGATGACAGGTATAATTTATGACATGTCCTTGTTGCAGTCTATATCTGGGTCCCTAGTACTTTAAAATATAGCAGCAGAAGACACCTAGCCCATGGAGAAAACTGCAAAGATATGTCTTTATCACCTGTAATGTGCTTCTTGAAAGCTAGATATTCTCTTCTGCAGAAGGTTTAGGATGAATGAAATAAATATTCACGCAATGGACTACAGAGGCTACTCAGACAAAATAGATTATTTCATAATGAACCACTGGAACAATTTGAAAAATTGTAAAGTGCTTTTGGAATCTTGAAAAAGAGCTTTATAGGAGTTGTAAAGCTTTTCCTCATGCTAAAATGAGCTCATTGAGACTCTTCATTTTGTGGTGCAGCAGCTGTGCATGGCCAACTGGAAACATGGCTTGTCTTTCACGTCACTGGTGCCACTGCTGAAATACACCATCCACTGCTTCCCTGTCCTTACACCCGCTGTTTGGCCTCTATTAACATTCAGCAAGAGTCAGTGAATGTCAATGGGTGCAATTTTTTCCACATGGAGGAATTCAGCTCCAGACCTCTGCTTCCATGTCAGCTACCATTTTGTCAGAATGCTCCTCTGCTGCCATCTGTAACACAGCAACAACATGTAATGGAATATTGGTGGGAAGGTTCAACTTCTACTGCTGTTCCACCAATATCTGCCTCTGACACTGTGGGCCAACATAAAATAGGACACATTGCTTTTGGAGCAGCCCTTGTATGTACATACAATGTAAAGGAGCTTAACTACATAAAAGTTATTCCAAGATCTCTTCCACACATTTCTTTAAAAATGTTTGAGGCAACTTATACCTGAGCCTTGTCATTTTTTTTCCACTAATCACGGAATAGGAGCTTTCAAAAAGCTTGCTTATTCTTGCACATTACATTAATGGTGAGCAGACTAGTTAAAGTGTCTCAGTCTCTTCCATGTCTTCAGGATACTCAGATAACATTTTACTGTATACTCTGCTTGCCTTATATTAAGGCCAATGTCACTTAAAAACTCCAAGCTTTCAGAATTTACCTCCCATGTAATATATCTAGTGGTGATTCCACTGTAAAACTGAGCCTTTCTAAACCTTGCACTTGTCCCTAATTACGTAAATCATCTGCACCAGTTTCATATGCCAACACAGAGCTCCAAGCACAATCTTACAAAATATATAACCCTATTTAATAGCAACTGGTGATTAGAAATGACAGATTTATGTACTTCACTGAAGAGTTAAACATAGAAAAGCACAAAATACCCAAGGAAATGTAGAAGAGCAGTCAGATATTCACTCATTTATTGGATGTTAATGACTGTGTATGAAATGAATTTAATGGCACTCCATCTCGTTTCCCACATCAACAACTCCCAGTTAGGACTTGAATTAGTTGGCAGATGCAGGACAGCAGCCAAGAGCCTTGTGGCTATTATGACTGCAAGGTAATGCAGATCAAGGCAATGCGTGTCTGCCAGATATTGTGTTTGAGAAGCTTGTTCTTCCTTTTCCTGTACATAAACAGACGACTTCGTCACCACACAGCGTTTCCCAGAAGTACTGAAACATTTTATCGCATTCTTTTAGGACTGATTTCCTTCCGTATCTACCTGTTCTCAAAGTTTTATTCAGGTATTACTCAATTTTAATACACTGTAGCCTCCTTTGATTTTTTTTTTTTTTCCAGTGCTCAGTTTACCAAGTAAGTCAGTATAAAATCCCTTTAAAGCACAGTTTTAGTTTTATTCACTGGTGTTGGAAACAATGACGTCCTTTAATCCTGTTCTTAAAATGAAGGCTTTGTTCAAGATCCTTAAACTGACTCAAACTGGAACTGAAAGCTGCCCTCACCTGTNTGCCTTACATTTCTTGAGTATAAAGAAACTTGGTGTTCTTAAGTTTTAAGACGTAATTCAGCAGAAACTTTTTGGGGTGTCCTTGAGACCTTATTAATATATGAAAATATGTAGTGACTTTCAGAGAAATGACAGAAAATATTTAAGATATCTCTGAAAAACTAATTGTATCAGGTACAGAGAAGTATGAATTGCTTCCAATCAGTTTTAGGATGACCTGTGACAGGTATTAGTCAAAAGCTGCTCATAAGAGAAAGAAGAGCACACCCTGTTCTGAAGGCGAGAGCTTGCTGGAAAACTCCCAGAAGGAAGCAATCTCTGACTGGAGACATTGCCCTCTTGGCTACCAGCCCTTAAATGAGGTTTTAAACCCTGGGTCCCCCCCTTCAGGTCGCACAAGTGAATTGCTCGCACCTGTGCTCCCAGGGCTAGCTGCACCTCTTCACCAGATGCTCTATCGCTAGTTCAGGCCGTGACCTGGTAGTTCCCGTACAATATTATATTATATTATATATATATATATATTATATTATATTATATTACATGTCTTGTTTTAAGTTTCGTATCTGTTATATATATTTCTTACAATTTGGTGCTATCCTTTGTCATTGTTTCTCTAGATTTTTCCCTTCTTTTTTTCCCCCCTCAGTCTTCTGTTCCCTTTTTGGCACACAACCGAGTTCATATTGGAGCAATCTTTTCAAAGAGTTTGTATATCTTTGCTCTGACCACATTTGTCAGATTTTCTACAATCTTCAAGTTATTTTGCTGGCCTTATAGACCTTTCCAGATCCTAGCCAGGAATAAAGAGAGGTTAATCTGAACTTGATAAGTGTTTTCCAGCATGTTTTCCAGCACAGAATTCCTTTCTTTATTTCACCTGATGGATGTGTATCAAGTGAAGCATCATAAAGCAAAAGCACTGCTAAACAAAGGAAGTAAAAAAACAACCAAATCAGAGTTGTTGTAGAAGTAGGTTTAGACAAGTATGCAGGTATGGACAATAATGTAAGAGTGCAGGCATGTAGAAGGTGAAATATTGCACATTTGGAGATGGCGTGTCAGGAAGAATGTGATGATGGAAATATTGATTATTGATTTGATCAAAGTCTATTTGAGAGAAAGATATCGTAACGTCAAAAAACAGATTTCATTCCAGAACTGTTAACTGCATGTATCTTTTCTAGAGGATTTCAGAAATTGCTGTTTCCACAACAAAACCTTTAACAAGGTCTTTCTCTTTTTCTTTCCTGCATCAATTTCTGTTGCGGTCATATATATTAACATTCCTCTTTTTCTTCCAGGTGTAAAGTGAGCTAAAGTCTGCCTCTATGCTACTGTTTAGGATAAATATGTTTTTATGCCCATTCAGCTTCCTTTTCTGGATTCAAGTTTATTTGCCAACAATGCACCCTCCAATAGACATCTACTTTGTCACACCACAATTCAGCACTCTTTTCAAAGCTTCCTTAGCTTTAAAATCTCTCATAAAAAATAAGGAGATGATGATGTTTCCTTCTCAATACTGTGGTATTCCAGGATGACTCTAAAACCAAAATTAAGTTTTAACTTGAAGTAGGTTTTAACAGAAGCCTTTTTAACAAATTAATTCATTATCATAAAAAATTTATTTGTAGAGGAAACAATCTGAAGAAGAAAGCCCCGTGATGATTTCTAGCATGAATGCATTTATGAGAAACTGCCCCTCGCCCCAAGCCATTTCCTTATTGACCTCAAAGTGAAAGAATGGCACTGTGTTGCAAAGGGATTTGAGCATCCTAGGTAGAAATAGATCAGAGTTGATATAAACAGAAGAAAACATTTTTGTTATTAGAATAAACATGTATAGTTTTGATTAATGACTTCTATTTGCTCAAGCACTTGTGATTTATAAGGCAATTTCTTTTATCATCTTTTGTTATTTGGGATTCTTGAGTGAGATGCATACATTTGCAAATATTCAGGGTGCTACCTTTAGTGCCTTTCTGCTGAATACTCACATTTCCCACTCTGATACGCTTAGATGTGTTGACTAATTATTTTGGTTTTAGTGTTATATTAAAAGAAATACTTAACATAAAGCTCTAAAATATTAGTTGCTTCTCGTATATATTTCTTGGATAACTGAAGATCAGGAAATGTGAAGTGGTTGTTGTGATTGCCATAATCGCACAATGCATGTACATCTGCACCATTAACTCTCTTAGACAACCAGAGCATAGGATCCTTCTCCTGACTGCCTATTATGATTACAGCAATGTTGTCTTGATCAGCCCCTTCAAGCTGAAGTTTGTATAATGCAAAATCAACCTTAATAATCCTATAATAGGGTCTCTCGCATTATCACGTTCTGATGTCTTCCGCTTTAATCTTCTCTAGAGCTTCCAGTCCCACCCAGCAAGGCTTTTCAGTAGGGCTCAGTAAGCTTGTGACTTGCTTCCTCAGTACCATGACCTGAGAAGTCTGTATCTGTCTCTACAGATGTCCATAACTTTTTTTGCCTGCTATGTTCTTTCAGTTAAAGATCATCTTTTCTGTAGAGGTCAGCAGCTGACTTACCCTCTGCTCACCCCTTGGCTCTCAACTGTCTCTAGCCTCAGACTTAAGCAAATCTGCAAGTAAATTCTATTCCTGTAATCCTATCTCTTTACCAGGCACCTAGTATGAATTATGCAGCGTTAGGAAAACAGAATTAGATGTTTCTGAAGTTTAAATACAGTGTTCTGGGGTAAGATCTGCTCTTTTTTTCTGGGAAACTCTATCAGATTATATTTCTTCTCATTCTGGATAGGTGTTTTCTCAAGAATATGTGTGGCTTTCTGCCAGGTCCTTCAGGAAATTCCTGCAGACTTTCTGGCAGGGGTTACTTCAGGAAATCTTTGATGATGTCTGGTTTCCTAATTCTGCACATATTAGTTCCAACTGCCACTCTATAACCTTAATCAGGTACATTAGGGAATTTCACCCCATTTTATTCATAGGAGCCATGATGACCTTTTGACCTGGCACAACAGAGGAAGTAAATTATGAGAGCCTCCAAGTACAAAAATGATTGACTTATATGGGAATGATCTTCAGATTAAAGACACTATCTTTTGGATTATCCAGCTCTTCATGTTTCTCAGCTTAAAAATAAACAGAGAAAAATCCATTTTATCCTTGAAGCAATTATACTGTTCAAAATGACTGTGAACTTTTGTAAAACCAGACTGTTTACCTTATGAAGATTTGAAATCACTTCTGATTTTCCCCTTCAAAATATATGTATTTCAAACAGGACTCTCTTAACATTGATTGCACCCAAGGTCTGCTTGCCTGTCTTTCACTGTCTAATTATATGAGCACTTTTCATAGGCTCGGCAAAAACCAGTGTATGAGCCAACCATGCACAAATCTGTGGCTCTGCTGATTTTCTAGATGTTTAAGCATCATAATAATGGTAAAAGACTCTAAGGATATATACAGAAAGATGACATTTTTTTCTAAGCTTGTCAAACGAATTTTCATGACAAAGCATATTCCATAACAAAAAGCTTTAGTGGCAGAGTATACCAAACTGATTCTTAAAATGCGATTGAATCGTCATCAATAGACTCATGAGAAAAGTCGTTCACAAGCTGTTCATATGGCATCAAGCATCTCTGGTGGCACTCCATCTTTAACTTCCCCAAACAGTTTGCGTAGATACTTATATTCAGAGTGTGAGCTGATAAGATAGAGATTTCCTCCAATACGCTTCCATTTAAACCATATTACCAATATGCTTCAGTGCTATAAATGGTCAGTAATGTCAGTGTTCTTCCTGAAGCTATGTTTAGATAAGAGAAAGCATAGCTAGCACATAATTGGTGACTACAGAGTCCTAGCTTTTACTTTACAAATTACTGAATCCATTAGCCCTTTTAGAGGACAGTCTACATCCTTGGCGTGTGAATGGGAAGCAGGAAGGACAATGCTTGTTGCAAGTAGACTAGCTACAGTCTCTGCTCCTGCTGCTGTTTTATGACGTATCTCCATTTCAGTGCTCTGTAAAACATATAAAAGATTCAGTGCATGCTTTTATCAGCAATTATTCTTGATAAAGGGTCAGATATTCTTACTAATGAAGCATTTATATAACATTTGTTTAAATAAGCTTGAGGTCAGACTGTTGCTTGGTGTTTCTGTGTACTTTGTGTCTTGAAGAAATGCTGATGCTGGGAAGGTTTGACTTTTCTCACGGGTCAGTACTGGAACCTTTTCATCCTAAGGAATTAATAATATAGTAGAAGGAATTTTCCTAGTCAAGGATTTGATTAAAAAGTCAAACAAAAAACAAGATGAAGATTAAAGAGCTACATTTTCTGAGGTCTGTCACCACCAAAATTTGTAAACAAGTTGTGTGTTCATTGTGCCTAAGGGACAAGTTCTCCTAAGTTCTTCTGTTAACGTCTTGTTAATCTGTAGTTAAATATGTTTTCTGTGAGGATAAAAATGTAAATTGATTTTAACTGAAAGTATATTATTTTTGTTTCTTTAGGAAGGGCATTCCAAGTGAACAAGTGAAACAAACCGATAGAGAGCAAGCAAAGCGTATCGTTTACTCAGTGGTTTATGGAGCAGGTAGGCATTCTTATAAAATAAATTGCTACAGTATGCTCATACCATATATGTAACTTATGCAAATATACCAAATGTCTGAAGATGAGTTAAATTTTGCCATATTTTGATTTTCATCAAGTATTGTTAAGCAATCAAAATTATCAAATTGACATTCTTATAATCACAGAATATTAAGGCTGGAAAGGACCTCTGGAGGAGATTGCTGGTATTATGCTTACTGGAGTCAGTGGAAATCTTTCATGTAGTGATCTTTTTTTGGCTTATGCTTTCTTAGCTTTGTGTTACTGCTGGTTCATATTTTCAAAATCTTTCCTATAATCTTGGAGGACAGAAAACACTATAATACAGAAATGTTTTACTACGTCTAGGAGTTAGTACCTTAATTAATATACTAACTGCTGAGAGAGATAGCAGAATTTCAGACTTTTTACCTGATGTGGAACAATTATGTTCATCTGCTTATGCCTCAGTCATCCTGTGAAACTACAGAAAAGACAACTTAAACATCTGTGAAAGAAAGAATCAACTCTCTTCAATGGCACTAGTCCAGTGTTCAAGTCTTGACTTATACGGAACACAGAGGCATGTCAAAGTGCTTAAATGAAAACCAGAGAAGCTGGTTATTTTCAGTTTTGAAATATGATATTACAGAATGGAAAATGCTAGAACGCACATACTATTGCTAACAGTTCCTCTGGCACAGATAACTCAAGGGGAGTGCTCAAGGAAGCTTCAGCCCACTCCTGGGAGTTGCTTAGCATGGCCTGTGCTCCCACATGGTGAAACATGATCTTACGTGGCTGTAGAGTCTTCTCTTTTTGCTTTCCAGGAATTGCATTTTGCTGGAACTTCTCAGACTTCCTTGTTGTTATGGTGGCTTAATTTTCCTTCTCTTGTATGTAATACTTTGTTCTGTATAGCAGTAGTTCTTTAGAAGGGTAACATGGACAAATATAGATGTTGCAGTTTTCTAAGGAAGCCTCAGCACTCTCCTAGCTATTAACAACACGTGCTTTTGCAGATAGATTTGTCATTTTCTGACCAAGAAATTAAAAACAAGTTATTTAGATGTAAAATAGATTCCCAGGCCTGTAACAGCTCAGCTAGGAGTCATCTGAGATGCGAATTTCTTGTTCTAGCACCTTGTCTGGACTGGTGTTCCTGTAGCTCGGTGTGGATCCCAGCATGACAGAACAAAATGTTACATAATTCTGTATTCAGAAGTCTGAAATGCGTATCAGACTGACAGGGATGGCATTTAGGTGGCTAAGTTCTTTCTCTTTAAGAATGCTGGATAATTTTTCTTGACAGTATTACCATGACAGAAACTATTCTATGCTTTTAGTGCCTTGAGACTTTGCCTCTCAGCTTATGCTGTTTGCAGACACAGTTTGGTTTTGTGTTGCCGTGCAGACAAATATATCCGTCTTTCAAACCTCATATGACTAAAGTTGATATGTGTGTTATTTTTAATGAAAATATTTAATTTATAAATGTATTTAAACTGAAGCTCTTAGATAATATTTTTACTCTGAAAAACTGTCTTTGGTATAATATTATATGTTTGTAATATATAAAATAAAATATATTGTGCATCTATATCTTATCCAAAATGTGTTACTCCTTTCCATCTCTGCTGAAACACTTTTCTATTCTGCATTTCTTTTCCAGCCCTTTCATCTCATAACTTGGACTTAGATTTCTGTAGACATCGAGGAGTCCAAGACTGTTTGAAATCTGTGGGATTCACACTCCTACCTGTGTTTTTACGATCAGTCCACATGGTCTGATTACTTCTGCTGTTAGTTTTTTTCTATGACTTCTACACCGTACCCAAAGCTTCTGGCTAAACTCAACGAGCCATATCTCCATTTCTTTTTTGCATAATTTGTAGGTTCTACGTCTCCTCCTTAGAGTCTGCAGATTTCAACTTCAATGAAACATTCAAGCTCAAGAATAACATTTGCATCATTGAAATATGATTGTGGTATATCAGATCCATCCTCCTTCACAGAGATGAGCGTATTTACTAATTTCACTAACTGTGAACGTAACAGTGTTACTGTCTGTAATGGATTTCTGTTCTGTTTTGTTTTTTTTCTTTGTGTACCAGGTAAAGAACATCTTGCTGAATGCTTGGGAATTACTCCTCTTGAAGCTAGTCGCTTTATAGAGAGTTTTATGCAAAAATACAAGAAAGTGCATGAATTTACAAAGAGAACCATTGGACAATGCCAAAATAAAGGTAATCCAAATTGACAAGCATTTTTTTTAATTGATCATTGTGTCACAGTGATGAAGACAGAGATTCAGCTTAACCTAAATTCACATAGTTACAGGACAAGAGATAATAAGTAATATCATCTCCTGGTGAGTCAGTTTTTTTCTCTTTTATTCCTAAGACGAATTGGTTGAGCTTCTCTGCCTTTCCTCGGAAAGATGCTAGCAGAGTAATATTTCTGTTCTCAGCCTGAACTCTACTTAATGTCAAGCTACGCTACATCATTTCGACATGTAATGTACTCCAACACAAACCCAGGGAATATTTTACTTAATAAATATGTTACATCACTGCAGAACCATGAAAGTTCAGCCATTTAGTCAAAGAACCAGTTTACAGAAACAGTTTTTAAATGCATATTTCTTCATTGCACTTGTCAGAATTTCTGTTCTTGAAGCTCAGGTAGTATCTGTGATGACAGATGTGTGCAGAGTGCTTCTAGAAGCCAGTGGCTGCAAACTCTTCTAGCATCGAATTTGGTGTTAGTCTACATATTCGTTTAAATTTAGAGAATCCTAGGAGCGCAGCAATTAGAGGAGAGAAAGAATGGCTGCTTGAAATATTTTATTTTAAAAGTTTACTAGAAGAACTGTCAAGATGGATTTCTTAGTACACTATACGATATGGTATAGTGTACAAAGAATACTGTAGAAATAAATAGAAAATTTACAATATAATATTGCCCATAATTGCTCAGCTGAACGTCATGGTAGAAACAAATAATTGATTCAGACTGCTTTGTAGTTTATAGACCTTAAAACTCTACAGGGAGCATGAACTTTCATTGAGTTGTGGAATTACATTCCTTTAATCATTAATATTACTGAAGAAAAAATAGGTTTTCAGGAGCTTCCCTTTAGCTATGATGAAGCTCAACAAAATACGTAGTGTAAAATATTACACAATTATGATATATTTGTTTTGGTCTACTTAAAATAGCATTGTTTTTTCTCTTAAAAATAAATGAGCTTCTGTAATCAAGATTCTGTGCTGAAGAATGTTCTATTGTGCTTAGTAGACAAGAGTGTCATAACTAATGTCCTTGATTGTGGTTAAAACCTGGTACACACTTGTCTAATTAGTACTCTTCTCACTGTCAACTGTTTATTTCAGTAATATGAGCTCAAATTTTTTTGCAGCAGGCAAACATTGTTCAATACTTTTCTTGTTCATCTGTCTCAGATAGGAAAACCCTTCCAACCTAGAGAGCTCATTTTTACTTATCTGCGGATCAGAGAAGAGTGGCATCTGACCAACTACTTTTATGTAGGTTTTACAAATGTTCAGTACTTAGTTTACCGTAAATATACCGTAGACAAGTAGGATTATTACATTAAATCTATTTCTCATTGAGTCTCTACTGTTTTAAAAATTCTTGCTTCTTACTGTTCTTCACAGAAAGCCTTAGTTAGATTGGGAAAACTGATTTGCCAAAGAATATCCCAACCTCCAGACAGTTCAGTTCCTTGTTCTAAAAATTGAACTTTTCACGTCAGTGCTGTTGGTAATACAGAAATTAACAGAAAGCTGTATTAGTTCAGCAGAACTATTTTCATTACCCTGTACCCCGTGGGTTTGTATTGTACACAGTAAAGTCAGAACTCTGTGTGTAGAGAGGTTTTATTGCACTTGAGATGAAATGATGGTGTGCAGTCTGACCTTCAGTGGTATCCAGTGATGGCCTGTGGGTGGTCAGGGTGATCGGATGTGTAACAAAAAATATTTTTGTACTTCTTTGAAAAAAAGGACAAGGCTGAGTTTTGGGGGATAAGCTGAAGCAAGACTTTACAAGTGTCTTCTGGACAAGAGGATCATATGATCTCTCTTTTTCTCTCAGTTCCTCTCACTTGCCCTCCAAAAAAAACAGTGATGATGGCAAGATACGTCATTAAGCTAAAAATAAATGTTTAACTATTTTTATGTGTTTCTTTTAAACTATTTAATTAGCTAGAGTTAAGAAAGTTTGGTTGTGGTAGGGACATGAAACTATTGCATTAAGAAAATGGGGGGAAAAAAAATTCCCCCAAAATTATTTGATAATTTTGGGAATGATTCATTAATGATTTAATTGCTATACAAATTGATTTTTTTTGCTATTCCCAAGTAAACTATTCATTGCATGGAAAGCTCTAATTATGGCTGCTAGTAGATAGCTAATTCTGCTAGGTATTTATAGTTTCATCTCCCGCAGAGAGTTTGCTATTCTACCAGCATATTAGCAGCTAATCCTAATGAAAATACAGCTTTAATGAACATAAGTTTTTATTGTATAACATGTATCAATTCTCTGAATAAAATAATTGTGAGGCCAACAATACAATAAGCTATGAATACTTTCAGAGGGCAAAATACTAAATTATCTCAAGCAGTGCACAATTACAACAAATCTGCATTATCTTCAAAAATACTTTCTGAAGTTTAACTTTTAATTGCTCTAGAAATACTGATTTCTGCTTAAATCCTACAAGGTTATGTGGTTTCCATTATGGGACGCAAAAGACTGCTTGCTAATATCAATTCACAGGATTACAGACTACGCACTCAAGCAGAGAGGCAGGCTGTTAATTTTGTTGTTCAAGGTAACAACTCACCTATGTACCTACCTACTTACCTACCTACCTACCTATCTTAACTCTAACAGACGACACCTCTTTTGCTCTCAAAAAAAAATGAGTGTTTTCATAGACTATTAAAGTAAGCTACTGATGCATGAGTTTTGTTATAAAAACAGAAGTTTAAAATCTTTATTCTAGATTCCCTGGAAACTTCAAATAAACACAATGTACTAATACAGTAGAGTTCTCTGCCATTGTTAAATATAGGTATAGACACTAACTATGTAAGGAGAAAACATAGATTTCAAGGCTTGAATGTATGGTTGTCTAAAATATTTTCCTTTCTGGTTTCTTTGAAAGTTTGTTTCAAAGTGTTTCTGTGATTTTTATGCTTAGAGTTTCTAGCTTTTATTTTGTCACATAGCTTTAGTTTAAGAAATATGCAATGTTACAAAAACCTTATTATATTTTGTTTTGAAACCCAACTGTTTGTAAGGAACATTTGAAAATAATTCTCTGAAGGGTGAAAGTAAGGGTGTTTCTTCAGAGAAGAACATTGGAAAATTGCCGTATAAATTGGAAATGTAAAAATCAGCACAAAAATACTGAAATATTAGTAATTGATACATTAACATATTTCTGTATAAGCTGCTTGGACCCAAGTTTTGTATAGAATTAAACACAGAAGGAACAAATAGAAACTGAGCTGGCAGTCCAAAGCTGAGATCCCTCCTACCAAACCTTGGAAGCATTATTTCTTTATTTGGATGATACTGACAGGGTTTTCATTAAGTTATATTGGACATGTACAATTTACAGGCAAGTAAAAACTGCTTTCTAAATATGGTGATGTGGTGCTTTTTATAGAGTCATTTGAATTTTCTTTTTGAAAGGATCGTTTGGTTTTTCTTTTTTTTCTCTCCAAATATTATTCATGTTCATGTTTGATTTTAAAAATGACTTAAGTAATTATGTCATGTTTGACATTCCTTATAATTAGTAACTGAATTTAGTACTATCTCTACAAGAACATGTACAGATCTAGAATTCTAATATATAACCTGCTGCTTGAGTAACAGTTGTGCTCAAGTGATAGCTGCCTTGCTGTATGAGGCTCTCAAATGCAGAAGTTTTACAGGGGGTTGTTAGAGTTAGGGTAGTGTGGTCAGGTTGCGGTTGGACTCGATGACCTTTAAGGTCTTTTCCAACCTGAGCAATTCTAAGCTTCTATGATTCTATGATTTTAAAATATCCTTATAACATCTGCAGCAAAGCTTGCATGTTTGTACATCTGGGAATACCTACACAAGCTTCTCTAGAGACTTGTGTTCATTTCACCTCAGTTTCATCCAGCTGAACAGCAGCCCTCTCCAGCTGAAGACACAATGCTTGAGCTAATACAGTGGGTCCTTCTGAGTGTATGGGGTAACATTAATAAGGCTGCATTGCCCTTTGAGCACCACTTGCTTGTGCCCATCTGTCCAAAGAGCTTGGAGCTGAGGCAAGGCTGAATCATAGAATAGAATCATAGAATCATTAAGTTTGGAAAAGACCACTAAGATCATCTAGTCCAGCTGTTGACTCATGATCAGCATGCCTACAACACCAACACAGGACTGCTTGTGAAATTCTCCTACATTAATAAGATTAATATATTTGTCAGTTCAAATAATACTGGAGGACATGTCTGAAAAAAAAAAGTTGTAACTATTATTCAAAACATGTAATATTGGAAGGCAGGATGAAACAAGGATTAAAAACTTTAACATACTCAGTATTTCTAGGTTTTATTGGAAAATTTGCTCTAGACTCTTAAGTTTTTTTTAACTACGGTATTTCAGCTCTGAGGAAATATTTAAATGCTGTAAAATCTTTCTATACTATACTAAAGCATTTTTAGTTAGAGCATTAGAGTTAATGTTCTAAACTGCAAATAATGTGTTTTATGTTTATACATCTGTGATTCCCATCTACAAGAGGGCTCGTAAGGAGGATCCAGGGAACTACAGGCCTGTCAATCTGAGCTCGGTGCCAGGGATGGTTATGGAACTGATTATCTTGAGTGAGATCACACAACATGTGCAGGACAACCAGTGAATCGGGCCAAGACAGCATGAGTTCATGAAAGGCAGATCCTGCTTGACAGACTTGATCTGCTGCTATGATCGAGTGACCCACCTGGTGGATGAGGGAAAGGCTGTTGATGTAGTCTACCTAGACTTCAGCAAAGCCTTTGACACTGTCTCCCACAGTATTCTCCTAGAGAAGCTGGCAGCCCGTGGCTTGGACAGGTACCCTCTTTGCTGGGTAAAGAACTGGCTGCAGAGCCAGGCCCAGAGAGTAGTGCTGAACAGAGTTAAATCCGTCTGGGTACTGATCATGTGTGGTGCTCCCCAGAGGTCGGTATTGGGGCCTGTCCAGTTTAATATCTTTACTGATGACCTGGTCGAGGGGACTGAATTCACCCTCAGTAAGTTAGCAGATTACATCAAGTTGGGAGGAAGTGTTCATCTGCCTGGAGGTAGCGAGGCCCTTCAGAGGGATCTAGACAGGCTGGGTTGCTGGGCTGAGGCCAATGGGATGAAGTTCAGCATGACCAAATGCCAGGTCCTGCGCTTTGGCTGCAACAACCCCAGGCAATGCTACAGGCTTGGGGCAGGGTGTCTGGAAGATTGTGTGGGAAAAAAGGACCTGGGGGTGCTGGTTGACATTCAGCTAAACGTGAGCCAGCAGTGTGCCCAGGTGGCCAAGGAGGCCAGTGGCATTCTGGCTTGTATCAGAAGTAGCGTTGCCACCAGGAGCAGGGAAGTGATCATCCCCCTGTACTCAGCTCTGGTGAGGGCACACCTTAAGTAATGGGTTCAGTTTGAGGCCTCTCAGTACAAGGAAGACATCGAAGCCCTGGAGCATGTCCAGAGAAGGGCAGTGAAGCTGTGAGGGATCTGGAGCACAAGTCTTATGAGGAGCAGCTGAGGGAACTGTGATTGTTTAGCCTGGAGAAGAGGAGGCTCAGGGGAGACCCTTATCACTCTCTACAACTCACAGAAAGGAGGTTGTGGTGAGGTGGGGGTCAGTGTCTTCTCCTGTGTAACTAGTGATAGGACCAGAAGGAATGGCCTTAAGTTGCACCAAGGGAGGTTCAGGTTGGGTATTAGAAAAAATTTATTATCCAAAGGAGTGGTGAGGCCCTGGAATAGGTTGCCCAGGGAGGCAGTTGAGTCCCTGGAGGTGTTCAAGAGATGTTTAGATGTGGTACTAAGGGATGTGGTTTAAGAGGGTAAATATTGGTGGTAGGTGGATGGTTGGACTAGATGATCGTGGAGGTCTTTTCCGACCTTAATGATTCTATGATTCTGTGATAGTAGTCTAATAACATAAGCAGTTTGCATTTTGAAAATGGTAGCAGAAGCGGATATTAGATGATTGCTTCTGTTGCATTGCAATATTAAAAGGAAAGTGCAGAGTTCCAGCTTTAACTTGCTACAACTGCACTTTACAAGTATGTATTGTGAGGAACAAGATAGTTATATAAATTTATTCTCATCATCTGACTGACTACTTAACTCTCGGTGAAACATCTTTTCTTAGTTTCTATATCAGTCTGTCATGTGTTGTGTTGTATTTAATCAGTGTGAGACAACTTTTGAACAGAAAAACTAGAAGTATATTTGGGACTAAATTTTCCATTAGGCATAGACATCTCAAAAACCAGCTGAGAATCTGCACTTGATATAGTTAATGAATAAAGGAGAGTCTCAGCATGGGATTCAGAGGGAGGCAGTTTGTTACAGAAAACCAGGAAGAGGTATTGAGTCTTTCCCCTGTTGGGTTATTGAGACATAATAATCTCCTCAATCTCTTAGATATTCTTTTACCTCCCAGGAGAGTACCCTTGCTATTTGCCTAACTGGATAATCTTTATCTCTTGATGTTGGACTATTTGAAAGAAAGAATTCAAGTTTCACTGATTTAGAGGGTTCAAAAATGAAAATGTGTGTGGTTTGGTACTTTTAAGATATCTGATGGAGCAAGAATTATGGCTCCTGGTCCTTAGTTAAAGGATTATTTCTGTACTTTCTCTGATAAATCTCTATAAAAATGCACTAAATCCTGTTGCATGATTCGGAACAGGCTGTTTCACCAAACTGCAAGCCTGGAGAATCACTCGGTCTCCTTATCACTTGAAATGCCTAATCCATTACACAACATGACACTGTTTCTGCAACACTGCTCTGTAACGTAGTGTAACTGCCCTATAACGTAATGAATATACATTACATACCCACTGAGCTAAGAAAAATCATGAACTAAATTACCAAATGAAAGTATGCTCTAAAACAAAATTCTGCCTTTTACATTATATTTTAATTAACTTATAGGTAAATTTTAATTCCAATTTGAATTTAGATCATTTCAGATAGTATGGATAGGTTGAAGTTGGACTCGCTGATCTTTAAAGTCTTTTCCAACCTGAGCAATTCTATGATTCTATATAATTTCTGTTTTCTGTTTCTAATTAACATGTAGTGGTTTGTTATTTATTAATCTGTTTCACATATTACATCAACTGAATCTGCTAGTTTTGCAAATTCTTATAATTCACAATCTTCAGATGTTTTTCATTCCTATGCCATAAAACAGCTTTCCTTTTGCGTGCTTTAAACTGAAAGCAGATCACTTTCTTTCGTAGGATCTGCAGCTGATCTTTGCAAAATGGCTATGGTTGAGATTTTTACCTCTGTTGCCGTTTCTCCAACTTTAACAGCCAGGTTAGTAATGAATGACTGCAAAAGCATTTAATTTTAAAACAAAAATAGTTGAATGGGTCTCCAGCATTTTAAGCAGCTGTAGAAATATTGTGTATGCCTCTGTATCTTTTAACAAGCAAGGACTTGTGGGACGCTTTTTTACATCCAGAAGCACATCTTTGTGCTTGAACAGTCGGATCTGTAAAGCTATCCCAAGGCAATGCAGTGCCCAGGGCCTGTTTAAACTCAGTCAGATCTAGTTCAGTGGTAGTTCCATGTCTTTGAAATCAAGCCCACTGATCATATCCTTCCTGTATTTTGAGTATATTGTACAATGGCGATTGAACATCGAATGGGCTGGGAAAATACAGGAATCAGGAAATCAGTGCTCAAACAAAATAAATGAACGATTTTTAATCCTTGTACGGATGGCTTTCTTTTGCTAAAAACAAAACAAAACAAAACAAAAAAACACAAAGGAAAGAAATAAGTGGCCTTATACTACAAATCTGAAATGGGAAATTGTTCTTTGGTGGACAGACATCCAGGCAATGTTGTATGAAGAGGCCAGAATTAGGCAGCTGTGGCCCGGTTGAATTTTACTTTGGCAAGTGTAACTTTGGGTTAGATAAGTGATAGAGCAGCTGCTTTATGGGACAGTCAGCCAACAGTGTCTAATGGATGCAAGCAGAGATTGTGTAAGGGTACCTACCTAACATGTGCATTTTTAGGTACCTACCTAACACGTGCATCTTTAGGTTCAGTGACCAGCTATTTATTGTAATTGTGAGAAAGCCAAAGGTTTTTGCGTTTAATGCCGTGTCTGGTAAAGCTTGTGAATGTTTTCTTCTCTCAACAGAGAAGTTTGCTTGAGTTGTTGTCTCTCAAAACTATTTATTTTAAAAATGTAGTGCTATCAAATGGCCAAGGATGTAATGGACATGGGGAAGTACTGAAGTTTTACAAGCTTTCCTTGTGATGTGAAATAATAGGGAAAGTGCTAGATCAGAAGAATTGCTGCCTATGCTTCTCATTCCTACCGTAAATACCACAGCTGGGAAGGACTAAGACTGCAAGGTCAATTAAAAGAGACAGTCTGTTTTAAACTGGAATTTTGAACTCCTGCCAGCCATTAACAACTGGATGGCTTTGCTAAAGGAGAGCCTTTTAATATTTACAAATGGCTCCTTGCTGTAATATTTATTAGATACTTAGAAGCTAGGCTTGTCAGAAAACCACAGTCAATGCCTTTGTAAATTCTGTGAACACTCACCTGGTTAGAAGGTGGCTGAGGCATTTGAAAGCATCACCATGGTCTTGTCAACAGATTAGGGTACTGGAATCTGAAATGTTGTGCTTCCACTCAGTCTCTTGTCTGCCAAGTGTCATTCAGCCATTATTTATTCAGTGGTCTGTTTCTTGATTTTCTTTTCAGTAAAGTCAGGATAGTGATCCTAACATTCTTTGTAATGCTCTTTGAAAAATATTGTTGAAAGGAAATGATGCTGTTATTGTAACAGTAGGAATATACAGTAGCTCTTCCAAAATGAGAAATATAATAAGCCTCCTATTATCATCACGTCGAATCATACTAAAAAAAAAATACACTACTATCTTTTCTTCTATCTCTACCCCTTTGCAAGGTTTTTTCCCCCTCTATTAGAATTTCTAATTTTAGAATCAAGTTTTCACTTTGAACAACATATCAAAGAGAAATATCATTTACATATACTTTAGAAGAAATTATGAGCTCCTTATTTGCTCTGTGATACAGTATATGCTATAAGGCACGGCCAAGTAGTGGCTAACACCTGGCGTTTTGTCTTCCCTACCTTGCAAATTAAAAAAAAAAAAAAAAAAAGAATCAAATAGCATTTTAGACAAGGTCTTACAGTTTTTGATGTTAATTTGCAGTTAGGTTTATGATCTTCATCATCAACAGTGCTGCATTCACGTATATTGTAATTGTATGTGAGCAAGTTCTGACCCAACAGTATGTAGCTTCATTTTTTATGACTAGTAATCACGACATTTTCAGTTATTCTTTGTCCATGTAACATCGTGTTTGGAGGTCAGTGAAAGGTAACCAGTTTCATTGTCATGAAGCTGAATCGGTGAGGTCCTCGTGAAGGAGCAGTACGTTCCTCTGTGGCTGATCAATGGCAGTCTCATTTTTCACTTTGTATTGGACATCTTTTAGTTCAAATGCCAGCTCAGCAACACATGCTGTTGTCAATAAAAAAATCAATCTGTTACCTGAGAATAATTTTACAGAAATGGGTAAAAGAAGCATTACATTCAATATGTAATCTGTGCGATAAAGCTGATACTACTATGGGTTAGCTGCCATTGGTGTTAATGTGTTCATTTTGCGTGGCACTGATGAATAATCAAAATGATTTCTTTAAAATTCTTCCATATTATCTACATCTTTGTTGAGATGCTGTTCTGCTGCTCATGGCCAAGTTGCTTACTGAAAATATGCTGCTGACATCAATTATTCAAGTGCTCGCTTTTACCTGCCTGATGCAATTCACAGAACCTCCACAGAATGTCTCCTGCAGGCAGATGATAACAAAGAAATTTCTGAAGTCAGATCAAGGCATATATTAGCAGCTGAAAGAAAGATTTGTGGAATTTATGAGAGTAGAAAAATACTCGGCGAACTTAGATTGACAATTGTAGTTATTTAAAATGCCATTACAGTGGCATATACCTGGGAATGTGATATGGAGGAAGGATCACAGAATCACAGAATGGCTTGGGTTGGAAGGGACCTCTAGAATCATGAATCTCCAACCCCCCCACCACAGGCAGGGCCACCAACCTCCACATTTAATACTAGACCAGACTGCCCAGGGCCCCATCCAACCTGGCCTTGAATACCTCCAGGGATGGGGCATCCACAACCTCTCTGGGCAGCTGTTCCAGCACCTCACCACTCTCATGGTAAAGAACTTCCCCCTGATATCCAACTTAAATCTTCCCTCCCTCAACTTAAAGCCATTTCCCCTTGTCCTGAACGTATTGCCTATACCAATTTTTGTAAAAATTGTTACTGTCTAAGCTGAAGATAGACTGATGCTACCCAAGGTCTGTCTGGCACTGTATGAACTGCTCAGAAAGCTTTTAGTCATTAAAGATGGTAACATCCTAACAACATGCAAATTAAATTTAATACTTCCAAAGAACTACTGAGTAATATTGCTTGAATCCGGCAATTGTGCTTTCTTATCAGTTTATCATTCCCATAGCACTGGGTCTAGTGCCTCAAACACACAGCTTTACTCCTCAGTGTGTCCAGAGCCTGGCTAAAGCGACAGGTTCAGTACAGGCCAGATACAAATGAATGATTTGAAAAGTAGGAGCCACGTAAACAAGAGGAAAGGACACAAACCTATATTCTTGATCCCAACTGCTCTTCTTCAGCAGCGGATGTTGGAGCTTTTCTAAGTCTTCCTTAATGAACAAACACTTTAATCAACATAATGATTTCTTTGAGCTGATGAACTAAAAATGCAGCTTGCTTCCACACGTATCACTAAATTAGTAAGAGAGAACCCTTACTGTCCCAGGAACAAGCGCTGTGTTATGTGACCTGGAATTTTTTCTGATACAAATCATGTGGTAAAACTCAAATAGCTCATTTCCTGGAATTGATTTTAATTTAGTTACAGAGAAGAAATAAGAGACATATTATGAGGTGTACAGAGATTCCAGCACTAGTACTTTATTAACTGGTAATGCTTCCTCAGATTCATACAAAAGGGCATAGTAATAAAAGGATTTCTTGACCATATCATAGCTTCAGTATTCATTCTGTGAGCTACTTAATGCTGCTGCTGTGTAGGATGGTTTTCTTTAGCTCTGAGTATAAATTTGTTGTCCCTCTACCTATTTTTTAAGGAATTAAAGAATTGATTTTACCCATGTTTCCTCTGTAGGAGTTATCCAAGATTTTCAACTAAATGCTTACTGGTCTTGTTCTCTGCCCCGTTATTACCTGTATATGGTCTGCTCTGAAAATTAATTCTTGCAAGACTATCATCTTAACCTAGTACCGAAGAAACAGAATCACAAGGAAAAGACAGAAGTTTTTAATTATGCTTAAGGAGATTTTTGTTTCTCAGACATATGCTTTCGTTTCTGTAGCAGAAGGAAACATCCTAGATCGTATGGCTGCTGTAGAAATTATTGGGAGCTCTTCGTAGCTGCTGTCCCCACCCAGTTTGTAGCTCTTCGCTTCCCAAGTGGCCAAATAACTTTTGTATTTCTAGTTGTGCTGTGACCTAGCAAAATCATTGCTTCCCTCAATATTTCACAGCAGTATTTTGCGTGTATGCACAAGGTGGTGAGCTGTTACCTGAACACTTCACTCAGAGTGAGCCAGAAAAAGTCAAAATGATTTATTCTTTATAGAAAAAGCTAAATTTATTTAATATGCTTAAATATTATAGGCTAAAAGGACATTCCTGATGTAGCAGGCACTTAAATGTACCTTTTTTTGTGGGTCATTCAACACAAATAAATACTTGTAGTTTATAAAAACCTTTTGTAGGTCACCTTTGAGATTGGTATGTTTTAAAACACTTCGGTACACGTGAAAATTCTATTCTCTTAATTAACCATCTGTTCAGCTTCCTGCTCTTCTTGATGTAACTGCTGAGAAATTTCACAAGTTAGCTGAATTTTTGTAGTTCAAATGCTAGAATGTCAACATGTCTTGGTCTTCAGTAGGAAAATACTGAGAGAGGTAACATAAAGTTACTTCAAGTAATACCTATGCAGGCATGATATATTTCGAGCTATATCTTTTATATTACTGCATTAGAAATCCTTAGAGATTTCAGCTTCATGAGAAACTTGAGAAGTCTACAGAATGTTACAAAATTGTCTTAACTTGTTCCTTATTTACATGACAATTTAATAGGAATCCTTTCCAATTAAACCCATGTACATTTGTGGGGAAACCGCACAGCTATTAAATAGCGAGTAGTACTTGTAGTATATAAAGAACTAAAAAATATTTAGTGCAGAGAACACAGAGATTTTAAGAGGAGTTGAATCCGGCATTCATCTGGTCCGCTATCACCGAGTGCGGCCAGTAGCAGATGCTTCAGGAGGAAGGTGCAAGATTTGTTACTAGGAATAGTCTATCTGCAAATCCTCATCTTTCTGTGACTGTGGGGATGTCTACAGTCTGAAATAAAAGATGTAAAAGTGTTCCCCCAAAGTCACTGGATTTCATCAATTCTAAATGTTCTTGAAAACGTGGAAGTGTTTATTACATAAGCAGTCTTTTTATCGTTTCTTTTCTTTTTAGTCTTTTTAACATTTTTTTTTCTAACCACTTCACGTTTTTTGTTCTCTTTTGAATTACTTTTTACTTAAACAAGGCTTCTAACCATGTATTAACGGCAATTTTATAGTCTTCCATTATGCAGTTAGGAATTCCAAATTCAAAAGCAAAAAAATGCAGTTTTATGAATTGAATGATTATTTTATTTATTGAAAAGGACAGGATGACAGACAAAGCTAGTAATCTATGGAAAATAGAATCTGATACGGTTGTTTCAGAAGATGGTATGAAGCTCAATGTTCAGGTCAATAGTGTTTTATAAGAAAACTGTGGCTAGAGAAGGGCTGATTCTTTTGAAGTCTTTCTAAACGTATGCTGTGCTGCTAAGTGATCGTTAATGCCATTTCTGAAGTAGTGTGCTTTCAGTAACTTCAAGCATTTAACTTTTTACATTTTTACTCTACCTATATAAAATATTAATTATTAGCATTGTATTATGTTCTTAAGTAAAGCTTTATGGAAATTTGTAAAAATTTAGCTAGATTTTTGCTGAAACAAAAAGCTATCACAGAATCACAGAATCACAAGGTTGGAAACGACCTGCAAGATCATCCAGTCCAACCGCCTTCCCATTCCTATTAGTACCACAAGCTACTAGACCATATCTCGTAGCTCCTCATCCAGGAGCCTCTTGAACACTGCCAGGGACGGCGACTCCACCACCTCCCTGGGCAGCCATTCCAGTGCCTGACCACTCTCTGAGAGAAAAAGTTTCTCCTAATGTCCAACCTAATCTCCTAATGTCCAACCTATGATAAATTTCAAATAAATTCTCTTTTTTGTCCCTTCTCCAAAGAGAATTCTTTGGTTTTAGGAAATCTGTTCTTCAGTTACAATTCAATTCTCAGCATGCCTTCAAAATAGAAATAAAATGTGTAATTTTTCATAGAAGTGTTGTGCTGGAATCCTCTAGCTCAGAATCAAACAAGCTGGTAGTGCCACCAGCATTTTTTGTTGAAGACGTAGAGCTAACCAATAGAAAGCATTAAGCACCAGGACATAGGTATATCTTAAACTATTTAAAATAAATAAAGTAACTATTTTAAATGAATGAAATTATCAAGTGACGTAACCAGACTGGATTCCTCAGCCTTATTCTTAGTCACTATAAGGTGCCTTTATTCCTCATTATACATGACAATCAGACCATCTTATTTAAGTCTTTCCCACTTACCAAATTTTAAACCTCATTTAAATTTATTTTTTGTTCAAACTGTTAAGCCAGTCAGCTCAATGTAGTATGTGAACTCCTCTCAGGTATTCTTTAAGCAGCTACTTAGCGCCTTACTCCTATGGCTTAGTCTGTCTCATTCTCCTCCTTCATTCATGGGAGCTCCTGTGGGAGTGCAGTGGCTCCACTGGGGGATGTAAATAGGGACAACTAACGTAACTGTGTTGGGCTTTAAGTGGTCTGGAAGTGGCTTGTGATGGGTCCAGATTGCCTGCTTCCAAATTATGGAGTAAATTAACCTACAGTTAGTCTGTAGGAATTCGTTGGTTCATTTTTTTTTTTTAATATTATCTTCGTTTAGACCAGTCTGGAAAGCTGGACAATATTATGTTTTGAATTTGTTGTTAGCAGCAGAAAGGATTCTCCTCATAATACAGAAATGTATAACAAAATTGTACAGAAGGCTATTCTCCCTGTCTGATTTTAGGTAGGGCATGGTAGCCCTACAAAGTCAGTGTTTAGAGATGGGGTTTTCCAGATGTCAGTTCAGAACAAGTGAGAGCCTACCTTAGTCCTTTGACCGTAGAATGAGCATTAATTTAATTAGTTTGAGCATATCTTGACCTGAAACCGAGCACCTAACTGTAAGAAAACAGCTTCCAAGAAAGACTTCTAGGAAAATCATGTCTTTTTTTCTTCCGCTGGCATCTTCTACAGGATATTCCTACAGTAGCATCTGCAGCATGTCACACCACAGAAGTCTTGTTTGCAGTTTAGAGAAAATGTTTCCTTTAATGGCGAAGAAATACAATTGCTCACAGGTGATATAAGAGCTGTTCTGCTGAATTCAGTTCAGTAGCACACTCATTTCTAGACAGCAGGTTTATGTAGTCCTGGAAAAACTTCCTTTAGAGAGGTCCAGATCTGGAATATATTGCCTTACAGTAACTAACAAAATCCTCACCCGTTCTTATATTAGAAAAAAATCTGACATGGTATTATAAAAAATTAGACAATAAGGAGCCCTCATCAGTGGAAGGTTATGAAAAAAGTCTCTTGATAGTTCAGTTTGTTTTGTCATATATCAGATCAATTATGTGATTATCATATAGTAATCATAACTAGGTGGATCCAATGAAGATCAAGTTTAGTGTAATCCAGTTTACTTCACGTTTTAGCAAGCAATAACAGGAGGAGCTTGCTATTTCAATATTCCTTCAAAGTGGTGATCACTTTATTAAGCTATTAAACAGGAGTGTAGGTTTTTCCAAAACTTGTTACTGAAGGTGTATGAAAGATGTCTGTGTGCATTGGGATGGTAAAAGCTGTGAATTTTGAATGGAAAAATTGCTATGATTTTTCATTCGTCTGTACTGCAGTCAAATAGGATAATGTCACTGCTTTAAGAAACCCGAAATCAGTTTTAGCCCTAGCGTGGAGATGAGGTGATTTATTGATCCAGTGCTGAGTGTTTTTGAAACATTTCTAAAATCTGACAAATCAATGATAGAATATTTGATCTATATTGTAAATTCTTCAAAGAAAGGACAGTTCCTTACTAAATATTTAGAAAATTGAGCTCTAATTCTGACTGAAGCCATGAGTCACTACTCTGATACAAATAATAACCAGTCTATCACATTTTTATTTCACCGGCTTCATCAATGCTTTTATCTTCTCTTATTCCATTGATTCAAAGTATATTTAGAGGTTTTAACATTCAAAGTTCTTTCTTTATACCTTTTTACATCTCACTGCAATGATTATGAAGAATCTCTTGCTTTAACTAATTTACTTACATTGGAAATTATAGCTTTTCATGTAAACTCTATTCTCTTGCTATGGATGATCCTGGTCTTTTCATCTGTTTCTTATTGTATCCTGTGTCCCAGTTTCCTATTAGAAATATGTTAATCTGTTTCACTCTGCTTTTGACTGTGGTGTAAGTGACTAATAATTGAAGACCTATTATTAGAGCTCACCACGCTGTTACTCAATGTCACATTGTAATTTAAGGCAGTGTGAAACTATCTTAGGATATTTTCCTGAGAGCTGTGAAAGTTTTAAGTTATAACCATATCAGTGTTTCAGCCATTTCTAAAGAATGAATAACTGCTAGGTATTAAAAAAGTCTATAGCAAGCATTTAATTTAAATGTTATATATGAAATGCAAAGAAATTCAGAAATAGATGTTACAGTTTAATGACTTAGACTGCCAGCTACAAGTATTAAAGAAGTAATGAAATAAACCTCGTAGGAATGCAGTTTAATCAGACGTGCAATATTTTTCCTTTCTAGGTGAGAACTGCACTCAAAGACTATATGTGCTAGACTATATCTGTTCTTCCTCGGATGTGATTCAGTCAAACACGTTTATTTTTTCCACTGTGATCTTACTTTTGTACACAGACCAATAATTCAGGATGCTTATCCCTGTAAGCGCCAAACAATTAAGACACAGTCCATGTGCAGGAGGCCTATTGATACAGAACTAATATTGACAAAGAAAAAAACAAAACATCAGTAGGACTTTGTTACAAAACAGCTCTAACTGAAGAGCTCAGGTGCATGTTGTTGCATGGGTTTTAAGATGTTGCTACTTTCAGCTGTACATCCATATGCATTATGAAGACAACTGTCCTGATAACAGAGGCAACAAATCAGGTTGAGTATCTGTGCCTACATTTTCGTTCTTCAACCCACAGAAGGAGGAGCCTTAATTTGCTTTCAAGTAAAAAGAGTATTTCCTGAGAAAGACTCCAGTCACCAGCCAATCCTAGACCAGGAGTTACTATTGCATACCAATGAGCCAAGTACTCTTGCTATTGACCTAATTTGGATTACTACAGCAGCATATTTGCAACCACATTTATTCCATCTCAGCTTGAGAAAAACGAGCTGTATTAACAAAGCAAAACCTGTCTCTCTAGTTTCTTGCAGTTTTCTGTAATTTACAACAGTTTTAAGTAGTACCTTGTCACATCATCAAATCCCTGACAGGCATTTACAAGTTAGCAAGCAGTTTTGATTTAAGACCATGGCCTTTATGCTATGTCGAATGGCAATCCTTTTAACTCCATTAATGAAGTCTTTCATTTTCTTAGGATTTTTGTTTTCTCTTTAGTGTATGCATGGTTTACATGAGAATTACTTGATACAAGAGGAAAGCACTGTTAGAAATTTCATGCATATTTTATCTGAAGTCTCTGAATTTTTTCAGGTTAATTGCTCAGATTCATGATGAGTTGTTGTTTGAAGTAGAAGATTCCCAAATCCAGGAATTTTCAGGTAAATATAATCTCTTTCTTTCTCCCTCCCCATTTCCCAATAACCTGTCATTTGTTTGAATAACATAGAATACAATAGCTCACTTACAAGGATCATGATAAAGAATTTACCTAAAAGGAGGCACACTGATTCTCATGATTAAGAAAATAAATGCTATGCAGATTTTTCTGAATGTTTTCCCTCACTAGTTCTTATGTAGATAAAATGTGATATTCTCTTTATCTAGAGTTTGTTAAATTGCGTATTTGTACTTAGTTTCCTTACCAAGATTCCCTCGTTTAGTACAAGAGTCCCACAAAGAAGAAGAAGAATATTTTCACCAAGTCTTTAAGGGCTGTAGAAGGAAGTAAACTGGATTAAGGTGAATGCCTTGAAAAGTAACTTCCTAAATACATACGGTTGGGGTCAGTTACCTAAAGAAGTGTGTAATTCTTGATGTAAGAATGCAAGGTACTGTAATTTTAAGTTAATTTACTGTGGGTTTGTTGTGTTTTTTTTTAATATTAAGAGAACTTTATGATGGAACTTTCAAGATTGATGGTTAGCAAAAGTTCCTGCCTACACTTTTGTCTTCTCATCCAGCTTACTTACAGATGTTATTTCCTAAGCTGAAGTTTGTCCCCACATCTGGTAAAAATTTAGCTAGCAAATGACAGCAAAGACAAGGCTGTCAGGTCTTTTCTACAGCCAGCCTAATGTCTCTTACTGGAGACATTACTGCAAGTGCTGAATGTTAATTCACAGACTTAGGTCTAGTCTGAATTTGAACCAGTACTGTAAGATCACAAATATTTAAGACTAACTGATACAAGAAATATATTGCATTATAACCAAATAGGCAGACAAAGGCTGCATCTGGATTAGGGTTTAAGTTCCAGTCAGGAGTAGGAGTGTGAAGCAGATCTCCCTGTTGTCCCCAGTCCATGATGTGAACAGTTTTGCTTTATTTGCAGTCTGAGAGCAGTTGACCCAGATTCCTATTAGATGAAACTAAATAGGAAGACTTTTTTTCCCAAACTTTTCCAATTAGTTCAGGAGTTGTTAACTGAGGTAACAAATTGGGTATGTGAGTTTAAAAGAGAAAGAGTGTCAAAAGGATATGGGCTTCTAAATCACTTCAGTGCTTTGAAAGCCCAGATATGAATTTCATCCCATTACCCCAAGTTCTCTATCTCTCCTCCTTGTCTTCTTGTTTTTATTTGCTGATATTCTTTAGCTGTTGGCTTCATCTTTCCTTATCTAAAGAGTATTTTTTGTCCATTCAGAAACCTTAAATTACAGAATCTGCTGACTTGCAGAACACAGCCTGAGCCTTAATGACCCAGAGAGAAACCTCAGTTGTACAGTCACTAAGCTCAGTAAAGCTAAAGAGCAGTGTGTGATGGCTTTAATTGAGTACAGCTCAGTGTTGTATTATTCTCCTGCATTCACTGTGATCCAAGAAACCACTGGCCTAGTATTCAGAATATTTGCATTCTGATTCCAGTCATGCTTTTGATCTACTTTTAAAGGAAAGCAACAGCAAACATATGTCTCGGTTTTCTAATTTGCAGAATGGATATGAAATCTTAAGACACTTCTAAGATTTATAAATGAAGAACATAAAGGCAAATCATATTATTTCAGTTAAATGATAATGCAGAACATAAGCTTTTTCAGCAGCATTTCCCCTATGGAAGTGTCTTTTGTACTGCTTTACAACAAGAACAAGTCTATTTGCTTCTGAGACTCTCCTGAGTAGAAGCTGAGAGTTGCCACAAGTCAATCATACTGCCAGTGCTTTCTCTATTCCTGCTTAGGACTTCATCAGGCCACAGTAAGATTTTGCAGTACTATTCAGTACTGAATGGAAGTTCAGTTTATGATGCACCTTGTAAATTATGTCCAACAGATGATCTTGAATCTTTTTAATTCTATAAACAAGTGGCAAGCAAGAAGATATTCTTTTTTTCTAACATCTATTTTTTGCACAAAATACTACATGTAAGTTTACTAGCTTTCACCTGCAGGTTGGGAGGATACTTTCCCCAGACAGATTCTAATACTCGCAGTTTCAAAGCATGCATACTGCTCGCTCTGGACAGGTCAAAATGCCATCTGTTTGTAATGAGGCTTTGGGTGTCCAAACTTTGACATACACTGAAATACAGCAAAGCACGTACTACTCTGAGTTAGCTAGTTTTCAAAACAGCTGTGGTGTATTATTTAACTCAATTCTCTATTTAGGGCAAGAAAAAGATATCAGAAAGTTTTGTTGTTTTTTTTTTATAATCTTCACTTTCTATTGGAGGATGCCTGGAAAGATGAAACCTAAACATGTGCTGGAAATTTGGTTTTGACAGAAGACTGTCACCTTTACCATCAATAATACGCCTGATTTTTAGGCAGCTTGTCTGTCTGGCATCCTCACATCCTGAGCTCTCAAGCAACCCAGGAAGCAGAAAAGGAGATGGTATTTTGGGAACAGCAAAAAAAGGGCTCTTGCATCTGAGAGGGCTCGGCATCTCCAAGATCTGAAGTCTGTGCAATCAGGTACACAGACTGTGCCCAAATCAGACTGTGAGTCTTCATAGGAACTCCAGAAAAGTGTTCAGGAATTGAAGAACCCAATTTTTCATTTTGCAGAGACCTATCAATTGCAGCCTGTCTTACATTTGGCACATCTTAAGCATACCCTTTTGGTTTTTTCTTCTCATACCTTATCAGATATAAAAAAAATCCAGCTGAAATACTTAAAATGTAAGAATGCCGGAAGAACAAGTCTGAGAAAAAAAATGAAGTAAACTAAGCCTACTTATTTTGATCTTAAGATCAGTTAAGATTACTGTTATGTGAAAACAATAGATTATTTTTTTTAAATCTGTCAGCAGAAAATTGTGGTTCTTTGAACCTCCGTGAAGTTTACTTTTATTCTACTACAGTTTCCAAATTAATGAGCGTTGAGGCAGCTGCATAAAAAAACGTGCATCTTCAAAAGGTGATTCAAGTAACAGAACAGAAGAATGAACTAGTCATTGCAGGGTAGTGGCATTTTGTGTTCTCCGAGCTGCCTTCTTCTAACTGAAGAACACTGATACTTAAAACAGAGATGCCTCCAGATAGCCTTTAATTCGTAAAAATCCTTATTCCTCAGATCATGTGTCTGATCAGCTCTGGCTTGTTTCTGGAGTCATAATTTCATAGGTGAATGAGCTTGAAAAATGTCTTCAGTTTGATAGGGACAAACAAGCTTTTGTTCCACACCGGTGCCTTTTCTTTGCTCCTATTCACAACTCTTTGAATAAGCACATTTATTCCGGCCAGTATCAAGAAAATCTAATATGGGTTACAATTTCAGCTCATCTGTGGTGCCTTTACTTTGCTGTCATCAATTTTGGGGGACTAAGGATGAAATAAATACATAACTTTTTTAACATGACATACAAAACATTCCAGAATGAGCATAATGAACAAATCTCATAATTGCTGACTGGGGGTTTTGAGAGGGAAATTGCAAAGGCTGGGAGAACAGCATTTAACAGATGCCACTGCAGTATATGGCTGACTGCAAAGGAACATTTCAAAATTAATAATTAATGTGCCCTAGATATACCAGAGGTGCATGACAGAACATAAATAATCGTTCTCCCAAAAGCTTCCCATCTAAATTTTAGAGAAGAAACAAACAAACAAAAAAACCAACAAAAACAACAACAACAAAAAGAATGATAGGAACATAGAGACAGATCTGTTTAAACATTGTGTTGTTATTCTGTAATGTATATGAGATAAAGAACATAAGTTTACCTGTGCCTGGACTGTTTATTTTGAGCACTTAGAGAGGAGAGTTTTCCAGGAGATCAGAGAGAGGGAGAATCAGACATTATATACATAGAACTAAAGGGGACCTCTCATGCAATTATATACCACTGTGCCATATGGTCTCTTTTATAAATGATCATCTCCATATGAAAAATTACTCCCACTGGGAGACTGTTCTAGATTTTGGAGAGAGAAAATTCTGGAACTTTTAATTTCCAGCCTAAATGTATTCAGCCAGTTTACCTACTTATTTTCGTGCAAAAACTGTCAGATAATATAAATGCTTCCTTCTTCACAGACTACTGAACAGGAATGGTAATCCACTTGCTTTTTCTTGATATTTCTGTTATCATTATATATATATATATTGCTATATATATATATTTCTCTCTATATATATAATGGATTATTTAAAGCCTGTTGTAAAATGAATGTAGGCAAATCTTTTGGAAACTTCCAAAGATATGATTTCAGAAGGCTGAAATGCAGGCAAAACCTCCTCAGATTGTTTGAAGTGAATGGTTTTACCATGCCACCCTCTAAACTCTGGGAAGAAACAGAGAAGTCAGTTTGACATGAGGAATAAAATAGGGAGTCAAACTGACACAGAAAAAAACAAAGAAGAAAAAAGAGCAAGCCCATGGAGAGGTTTTTAATGGGTTGTCAGGGCGAATGAGGAACCATTAGGTTCACGCACGTTGATGTGGCCTTTTTAATCTGTGCTTTTTAAAATTAAAAGCAGTAAAGGATACAGCAGAATTCTGATCATGCCAGATGCCTTAAAGCAAAAACTGTGTGAGCCAACAGAGAAAGATGTTGCAGTCATCACTGTCACTGTGAAACCCCTTTTGGGGATAACAGTTATACGGGAGAGAATTTGTCAAATTTAGAGGGGAAATGGATCTAATTCAGTGCACGTGCAGACAGCACCTTTTATCATACTGCTAGCATTTCTCAACCCATGAATCAGTGCTGCTGACTCATGCTCCCTCTTTTGTTGTCCACTGGAGCTCTCTTTGCCTAAGAGACCTATTCCTCCCATTGTCTTGATGGTCTGTTGCTCTTTATTTATCTGACGGCACTAAGGGCTGAGCGTGCTCTTAGCTTTTTCATGAGTACTTTGGTGGAATATTACAGAGCTGAGTGATGCTGTACAGATGTGGAATCCAGAGGTTATGCTCTCACTAAAGCTTTGTACAGTTGTACCTATGAAACATTATTTACCCATGGACCGCTTGGCAATCCATTTAGCCTTCTAAAGGCATGCCACCTGGTCAATGTCCAGACGCCTGCAGCATTGCTGATCTCCCAGAGCTGGCAGCTTGTTTAAATTCAGACTGGGCTTCTCAAGGCAGTCCAAAGCTCCTTTATTAATAGGCATCTTGACTTGGAATGAATTTTAAGAAGATAATTATTTAGACCAACACTTTCGTATGCTCTCACTATTAGTGTTTAGCATGTTTGTTTCTGCACTCCAAACACAATGCTGTCCTGCACGGAACCACAAGCTACCTCAAATGAAGCAAATATGAGGGCTGCTCCAAAAGTAATGCCTCCTATTTTATGATGTTGGCCCACAATGTCAGAGGCAGATGTTGGTGGTATGACAGTAGAAGCTGGACCTTCCTACCAATATTCTGTTACATTTTGTTGCCATGTGACAGATGGCAGCACAGGGGCAGTCAGACAAAATGGTGTCAAACATGGACATGTGTAGGAAGCAAAGGTGTGGAATTGGATTTCTCCATGTGGAAAAAATGGCACCCACTGACATTATGGAGATCAAACAGTGGATGTGAGCATGGTGAAGCAGTGGGTAGTGTGTTTCAGCAGTGGTGACAGTGACAGTGGGTCACATCTGCTTGTGCAGATATTTACAAGAGCATGATGCAGGCTCTTCATCACTGGTGAAAATGCGTAGCTAATGGTGGTACCTATGTTGAAAAGTAGTGCTTTGTAGCTGAGAATTTGCTCTATCAAACAGTCTTATTGTTCTCTTATCATTTCCATGGAAACAAATAGGAGGCATTAATTTCAGAGAGACCTATGTACATAGGTGTCATCATGTGTCAACATATGTCAGCATAAGTCTTATTTATCTCATCTGTGGAACTTCAGCCACTGATCTTATGAGCTACTGCATAATTTGGACTTACTGGAAAATCTTATGACAGCTCATTAACACACAAGTCTGAGTGAGCCAGCACAGTCTAAGCACCCCACTTGTGTTCAGTCAGAAGCTAGTTATTTTCTTCATTATTATCAAGTCAGCCTCAGTGTCACAGATGTGACATAAAACACTGCGTACTATTCTTCGGCGCTGGCATCATTAGAAAAGGTTTTGGCAGCAGCCAGGAAGACAACAACCATATGCTGCTTCTTAGAGTTCTTGTTCCTTCTTTGCACCTAACCTCAGCTGCAAAAGAGCCATGATGTGCATCAAGGAATAACTTCAAAGAATACTTCTCAGTAATCATGTGGTTTTCAGCCTAGTAGTTATCACCACATACTGCATAATCTGTTGTTTCTCAGTTCCATGAGGCACATGCTGACATGTGAACAGCTGTCCTGTCAAAGGAGTGGTGGTTGCTCAATGACTTCTCTCTGGGGCTGCCCAGTATTCCTTTTTCACTTTCAGTAGCCAAAAGTTACCTCCTTTATAAAGCCATTTATCCATTGAATTTTTATTGGAACCATATTTTGTTGCAGCAGAAATCTTTGTCAAACAAAACAGTAATTGATATGACCAAGGTTGACAAATCTGGTCCCAAATGACTGATTTGGAATGATTACAGAAGCATTTTTCACATTAATGGTGAGCATAGTGTTGTGACACGATGAGTTGTTCAGTTACGTAAATCATACTGAAGTTTAGTTGTTTCAACTCTTTAGAGCTCAACTCTCCCACAGGGAAGATTTTTTCTACTTTAAAGAAAAAAGTATTTTAGACAGTTTAGAATTCTAGTATTGCTTTTCCTAGCTTTTTGTTTTAGATGAGATTTTAAAGAGAAAATTAAAGTATGTGAATTGTCACCAGATAATCAATTAACAGTACAGAATTTGAAAGCTGAGAAATACAGCAGCTAGGTATGCTGTCTCTGTAAAGTGCAACGGTGCTTTATTTTGTGTTCATAGCATATGTAGTTAAATAATTCTCCAGCTTTCATCTGAAATTCAGTTTAAAATAAGAAATTGAACTTTTCCACAAGAAATCAAGTGTAGCTGTAAAAAATCTTGATTTTTTTTTTTTTTTTTTAATATTATAATTCTATCCTGGAAAATAAAGCTGTAGATTTTCAACTTTTTGTCCTTACAGCACTGGTGAAAAGAACAATGGAATCCCTTCAGCAAACAACAGCCTTGGAAGTGCCACTGAAGGTAGGAACAATTCTGAATTTCCACTGCTGTCTCAAGGATATGTAGTTTCGTGTGTTGTTGTCATTGTATTAAGAATCTAGAGACAACTACTTTGACTTTCACTTCAACAGCTGCATGTTCGTATCTGCAGGTAATAGCTTTTCAGAATTATTATAAAAATTCTAAAGGAAAAATAACTGAAGGAAACTCAACCTCTATTTTGGAGAGCGTGACTGCAGTACACTCTTTGTCTTAGCTATACGGTACAGTCATTTCAAAATCCGTTTCATTTACTGCCATGGAATTTCTGATGGGTGTGGTAGAATGAGAAATAATGCCTTAATAAGCATTCTAAAATGTGCATTCATTACAACATTGCAAAAGGTCTTTCTTCAGTAATTTTCAGTTAGAAAACTGATCTTTTTAACATTTCTGAGTGGGTGCCTAACATACAAAATCACTGGCTCCAGTTTGAAGGATGGGACATCTCCTACTTGAACAGCATCTGTAACAGCTGAGTAGATAGCTAAACAGCTACTGTATCCATGTCCACTGTATCTAATTGTAATTCTTATATAATGTAACTATGTTTTTCTCTCTACGAGGTTGATGCCCTTTGCTGCTAGCTCACTGCTCAGCTTTTGTTGATAAGGGATTTCAGTCTATGGAATCCTAAACTGAGAGAGCAATTGCCCAAGAGTTTCCTTTTACCTGAGAAACTGAGTGCTTGGTGTTGCCAGATAACTCATTCTGCAGTATACCTGAATGAGATCTGGGGACAGAAACCAATTTATTCTGTTTATTCCAGAAATATTTACAACATGCAGATTTGTATTAATGGGAACAGTTGAAAAAGAAAACTACTAGATAAATTTTGGCTTATATTCCTTCCTCCAGGTCTTCAATTACAGCATTTGTGAGGCTGGCCTTCCCTTGAGGTCTTATAGTTACATATTTCTGGGCCCCAGTGGAGATTTATTAAAATGAGTATGGCGTTACTAATAGTATATAAGGTGAATAGCAACACTGCAGTCCTTCCTTGACAGTTTTGGGATTCCCTTTTTCAAGGACATTTTCAAAGACAACATCGTTCATATTTTGCCTGAGAAACTCATTGATACGAAATAAAGTATAAACAATATATTAGGTTTGTAATAAAGACAAATGTTTGCACGCAATGAGAATGTTCACAGTTACACAGCCTAAATAACATCTGAATGCTACATACTGCAGACTAGCCACTGGCAGAAGTTCATCAAACTATAGCACACAGCATGGTTCCTTTCTTATACTAGAAGTGTCGCACCACACACTGACAAATGCACCTAGGTGCGTTAGCAAATGGATTCTATATGTCACTCCTATGAGAACAGTGATTCTCTTTTAAATGACAACTGCATTTTAATAGGTAAAAAAGAAACAGTCTTGGACAACAGGTAGTTGTCTGGGGTTTTGAAAGATTTGGACATTTTTATGAGCAGTAGAAGTATTTGGAGATGCATGTTTTCTTACCTTGTTTTGGTCTCCTTTTCCCAAGTGAATTACCGTAGGAGTCATGACATATTTTTACTCTTACTGCACATTAGGCTACACACATCGTGAAGATACTTCATCTTCCTCTGAAACATCCAAAATGGATCAATGGCAGAGACCACATACAAACCATAAGGTGTAAACAGTTTGATCTCAGTGAGGAATTTGAGACTGATCTTTTTTAAAAAGTCTGTATTTCTGTTCATGTTATCTTTCTGTACAGTAAATACATATTTTAGGATTAGAGATGTTGAAGATGAAAAGATTTTTGTCAAATGCTCCTGCTTCCCTTCAGCACACTTGCCTCGACTAACTATGTATTATGTGCTCTATTAATATGAATGTTATATTTCAATATGGAAGAAAGATGTCATTAAAGTAGAGCACACATGTCATCGTAACAGGGAGAGATTTCTTCTTCTTCTTTGAGGAAAAGGATTCTTTACCTTTGAAGTAGCTTCTTTTCCAAAATGTAGTCCTTGCTAATGAGGCAGCTTTCATGTCAAAATACCTACTGTACTACACCAGTAACTGCAAAACCAACTGAAAAAGAGCCAAGGCAACAACAAATATCCCCCAGGTCTGTAAAAGTGGATGATTTTTAAAAAAGCAGTATCTTAATCAAAATTGTAATTGCAATTAAGTATTACTAGATGCAAAGAACATTTCACATGGATAGGTGTGTAATCTAGAGCATTATCAATATCCAAAAGGAAAAGCAAAAATAGTAATCTTGCTAAAAGTGATGTGTTTGTTTAATTTTATTGTTGTTGTTGACAGGTTCCCTTGAAAGTGCTTCTTACCACTGGGAAATCATGGGGGTGTATGACAGAATTGCAGGAGATGTAAAGCAGTCATCGGGGATGTTATTCAGTACCCGTACACCTCATTGGCCTATGCTGATTCCTCACTGAATCACTAGGCAACAGCGCTGCTGGATCTTTCATAAGCACCTAATACTCTGCATGTGAATTTTTTTACTTCATTTTGTCTGTAGCCCTAGGCAACAGCAGTGAGATAAAACTGGATTTTACCAGTTCATTGTGTTTCCTTTAGCCAAGGTAACCAGCAGGGAGCTGCTTTTGTTCGGAGCTAAATTGCTACATGCAAGAAATGAAGCAAGACGATATTAACCCTTTGGGAACAAGAGAAATATATTTGAGTTAAATGGATGTTTAGATTTTAATGTTAAATATTTTGTGAAGTGCTTTTGTAAAAATACATAAAATCTGGAATAAGAAAGACACTATTTGATCTGTACCAGCAGCTGCTTAACTGTTGCATTCAGCTTATTCTATAATTTGTGAGTAGATGGCAGCTGCTAACATGCTGAATGTCTTTTTCCAGAGACTTAGAAAAGAGTTCCTTAGAAGTGAAGAGTTTTCACTTTACTTTGTATTTAGGATTTTAGAGTAAAACAAGTAAATGAAAACTGCACTACATGTATTAAAAAATAGCCAGATTGATGTCATATCTATTAGTTTCAAACTCAGATTGTACACTGTAGCTTTAGCATACTTTAGAGGAGGTGTTTTAGTTTTGCCTGTTCTATTATTTTTATTATTGATATAATGCTAAATACAGCTTAGATAGATGTTGAGATTCAGACTTACTTACACTTTAAAGGATTCAGGCTTCTTCTTCAATGTTTGGATTTGTTATTGATATTTTGTTGTTCTGTAGAGTTTATGCTTTAAGTAAGTTTGTTTTATAAATCTTTACTGGTTGCCAAATTCCGTCTCTGTGACTGTGGGAGATGAAACTATCCTCAACATCTACTGATCATCTGGAAGTTGAAGTCAAACAAAAAATTTGTATGAGATGTTCAGTATCTTCCATCATTAAACCTCAAATGATCAAAGTAATATAAGTTAAATTTTAAATGTGTTGAGTTACAGAGATTTTGCAACAGTTTTAATTTGTATCCTTAGACAATTTTGCATTATTCTTAAAGGCATTAACTATTAACTATTGCATATTAATTGTACATAGCCTGTCAGATTAAGTGAGCTAGTTATTTCTAAAAATTCGTATTGCTATAAAATTAGCAGTGGTCATGTAAGCGAAGTCAGAACATTTCACATATTAATCGTGGGTCTCTTTGGGTGGGAGGCAGAGAGATTGATCACAGAGACTGTGATCTCCTCTGGGCACCAGCGAGTTGCTTTTATAACTTTCTTTCCTGTTTTTTAGTCTCCCAAAAGGAAGACAACCACACAGTAAGGGCGCTGCTTTATCACACATCTGAGGGTTCATTTTGTATAGACTGGTGTGAGGGCAAAAGACAAACTGGTTCAAGCTTGGAGGATTGTTCAAGCCCAGGATCTCAAGACGGTGCAGTCTGTGTCCCCACAACTTGCAGGATGTGTACCAGGAACTCAAGATATCTTGTAGTACTCCAGATTCACTAGTAAAGAAACAGTGTTTTCTTCCAGTTGTAGGCCATGAGTGAATTAGCATATATAGATTTATTGTGGGGGGACTAGACCTCTTTGATGTTGTACATCCAATAATCATCAGATGTGCTATGAAACATTATAAATAGTGGGATGTGTTCTTCAATCTTTCCCATCTCTTCTCTATGAATAGCCAGATAGCCTTCACTGCTTGGTCTATTCTACTTTGTTAAGGTATCAATTGTGTGGATTATTAGATTTTTCAGAACTCACTGAAGTGGACCTCAAAGCTCTTCTCTGGATGAGTTTTTAACTCATGAAATCCCACATACTGAGAAGAGGGCGCACTCTCCAGAGCAATTGCTTGTACTTTGCATTCCATTCTTGCTGCCTTCCATCCTATACTGCAAAATAGGTTTTGGAAACACTCGTATATTTCAAATTGGGGAATAGCAGAATTATTTCTCTCTTTACCGTGGCAATCATTTCCTTGAACAAACTGCTTGAGAAATAGGGTAGTGTTTGCTATTAGTTTCCCAACAAGCATTGCAGGACAAGGCATCAGTTCTACCTCACTTGTGTACCAACCTGTGTATTACTACAAATTCAGAGCAGTACAGTTTCTCTAAACCCTTGGCAAGAGACCCTGCAGCATGCCTGAATCTAAAGAGCCATTATAGGGAAGCAGAGCCAGTCCTGACCACAAATTTCCTCCCAAATAAATGCAGGTGAAAACATTCTGTATTTGATGATCGCCAGGAATTCCTTTCGGGTGGCACAATAATTTCACACCACTGAATTCAAGAATCTTATTATAAATGACCACTTTTTCATGTTATTTTGGTTTGGCATGAAGGGGACTGAAAAACATGGGTAGGCTGGAACAGGAGCAATCATAAGAGACCTTTTCAATCTCTAAAACTCTCAATTTGACCTCTAAAATGATTCCCTCTTTCTCAAAATCTACAAAATGGTGCCGGGAGAGCAACAAACAGAAATTCTGTGCGAAGTGCAGAGAACTCTGCAAAGGTAGGGCTTAAGAAAGAAAGGTGGGAATAGATGTCTCTCCACAGCTTAAGTGAGTGGAAATTTCCCTAACTGATTCTCTGAACACAGTAAGAACCCTGTTTGAACTGCTTTATACCTTTGGCTTTAGTTTTTGTTTGTCACGAAGGATAGCGGTGAAGGAATGAGACTTGAAAACCCTTTAACTCGCTTTCTGTGAGAAGTGTAATAGCACAGCTATTTGCTGGTATGTGCATGGCTGTGGCATGACCAATACATATCTGCTGAGGATTTGCCTGGGCGATGGCGGGAGATTTAAACGGGCACTAATCCGAAAGAAGCCCTTGATCGCCGAGGTTCGCTGCTTCGGAGCTGTTCCGGCCAGAACCGCAGAGACTGATAGCGAGGTATGGGGGGGGTTCGATCGGTTCCTTCATCCAGGGAACCCCGAGACAACAGAGCAGCCCGGCAGCTCTCGCGAGAGCGGCTGACGTGGCGGGGACGTTGCCTGGGCAACGGCTCTGCATCTACGCCCCCTCCCTTAAAAAAGCCTCAGGGACGGTGAGGAGGAGTCGGGGTGTGTGTGAATCACGTGGGCCGTTCAAACGCGGAGAAACCGTAAGCCACCCAGTCTCTCTAAATGACTTACTCAGCCTTGTGGTTGACCTGAAGGAGGAGGTGGAGAGGCTGAGGAGCATAAAGGAATGTGGGAAGGAGATTGATTGGTGGTGCCAAACCTATCGGCCCCGAGATCTTGGCAGCCAGCTGAGGCTCCACATGGAGCATGCCACCCCCTGCTGCCTTGCAAACAGGTGACAGAGGGGAACCAGCATGCAGACAGTGCTCCTGCTGCCATGAGCCCCATGTCCTCTCCTCCCCCTAGCAACAACAGTGAAGAATCAGGGGGTGTGGGGCAGTGGCAAAAGGCTCCTGCTCAGCAATGCAGGCACATCCTCCCAGAGGGTCAATGGAGCTAAACCCAGTTGGCAGCCAGTCATGAGCAGTGCCCCCCAGGGCTCAGTACTGGGGCCACTTCTATTTAACAACTTTATTAATGATCTTGATGAGGGGATTACCTCATCTTACCTCAGTAAGTTTGCAGATGACACCAAGTTGGGAGGGAGTGTTGATCTGCCTGAGGGGAGAAAGGCACTACAGAGGGACCTGGATAGATTGGGTCAATGGGCCAAGATTAACTGTATGAGTCTCAATAGGGCCAAGTGTCAGGTCCTGCATTTTGGTCACAACAGCCCCAGGCAACCCTACAGGCTTGGGGAGGAGTGGCTGGAAAGCTGCCTGATGGAAAGGGACCTTGGTGTACTGATGGACAGTTGGCTGAATGAGAGTCAGCAGTGTGCCCAGGTGGCCAAGGCCAATGGCATCCTGGCTCATGTCAGGAATAGTGGTGAGCAGGACTAGGGAAGTAATCCTGCCCCTGTACTCAGCATTGGTGAGGCCTCACCTCGAGTACTGTGTTCAATTTGGGGCACCTCAATACAGAAAGGATATTGAGGTGCTGGAGCAGGTCCAAAGAAGGGCAACAAGGCTTGTGAAGCGCTTGGAGAATATGCCCTACAAGGAACGACTGAAGGAACTGGGGCTGTTCAGTCTGGGGAAAAGGAGGCTGAGGGGAGACCTTATTGCTCTCTTCCAATATCTGAAAGGTACTTACAGCAAAAGCAGGATTGGTCTCTTCTCACTGGTGACAGGATGAGGAGAAATGGCCTTAAGTTGCTCCAGGGTAAGTTTAGGTCAGATATCAGGAAAGATTTCTTTACAGAAAGGGTTGTTAAGCACTGGAATAGGCTCCCCAGGGAGGTTGTTGAGTCCCTGGATGTGTTTAAAAACCATTTGAATGTGGTGCTCAGGGACATGATTTAGTGGAGGGTTGTTAGAGTTAGGGTAGTATGGTTAGGTTGCGGTTGGACTCAATCTTTAAGGTCTTTTCCAACCCGAGCGATGCTAAGATTCCATTAATCTTTATGTCCACATACCACTGTGAAATAGTAACACTGATCTTTTATGTTGGTCCAAGATAACCATAGTGAAAGCCATAATAACCAAAATTCAAGAACTGGTCTCAGATGTTATTTGAGCAAGACATTTGCATAGGGGAAAAGGAAACACAGCACACATTGACATATTTTTTTGAAAATGAAAGTAGGCTAAGAAGGTGAATCTGCTGGAGCATCCAGGACATGACTTATTCTTGGAATTGATTAAGAATAATCCCTTAAAAGTAAATTCATTTCCTATATGGGAGTCTACAGACCTGATATTTTTAATCTGATCTGAAAATAAAGCCAATAAATGAGTTGAAGATTGAATCACACCATCCTGATATATTTCTTTAATGTCCTAACATGTCTGTTCTGTCTTTCCCACTGAAGACTAGACTAAGCCCTGAATAACCTGGTCTTGTCCTCATCACTGACCCCACATGGAACAGGAGGTGGAGTGAGAAAACTTGTGCTTGCCCATGATTCTTTGTCACTCTTCAGCTGAACAGCAGTACTCACATGCATGAAAGGCAAAACAGAAATTCCCTTCAGATATTCTCCTGTACCTCATTAAAGTATACAGAGCTGTACCAGCAGAAGCCCCAGAAATGTCTGGGGATTTCATTCATCCTTCCCACCTGTGTTGCCCCATTCTGTGCCAGCATTTACTATATTTCCTGGCTCACACACTCACTTCTGGTTGGCATACTTCCTTTTGCTATTAGCAGGTTGTCAGAAACATTCAAAGAGTGAAAAGGAATCCATTTTCATTTCTACCATTCTGCAATAGTTTCAGTAGGTAGAGAATGTCTGGAATTAAAAATAAGTTCCAATTATATACCCTCTTTGCTTTCCTGGGAAAAATCACTCAGCCTGATTGGCTTATCTCTACTGAAAACAGCATCCTACAATCAGCTTGTTCTCTTAAGACATCTTAGAAGTGCACTTCTACTGGCCATTTTTGTATTAAGTATCAACTGTTATCAATTATTATTCTCTGTAAGTCCAAGCAATCTGTTATCTTGTCTGCTCTCTCAGTCATACAGACTTGTGCTTTGAATCCTGGAGCTCCACATTCCAGCTGTACATTTCCAGGTTTTGGTATGTTTATCCATGCCACCTACCTCATTCAAGACTAATTACACAATTAATGTATAAGTTCTTTCATCCTTACTTTCTTATAGAATCACAATATACGATCATTTGAGTTGGAAGGAACCTTTCAAAGTCTCTTTTCTATTTTCACTGATAGCTTAATCCACTGCTTGCCGTTTCCCTGCACTTCAGTAAAACTCTTAGTAGTAACAGGAGAAAAGTTTTTTTTATTTAAAGTTACATATCTTTCTACTTCTAGCCTTCATGCCCTTACCTTGCTATGGTCATCCATTTGGAATGGCATATATGTATTTAGGGCATTTAGGGCTAACTGGTTTTTTACTGTTGTCATTCATTTCATGATCAGTTTTTCCATGGCATCAAAAATTGCCTGAGGAAGTTCTCTTTCTCCCCCTTCGTTTTGGCGGATTCATTGGCTGCACTGAATTTCGCACTTCCTAATTATTCAGAAGTGTCATGCATCAGATTACAAGCCTATTTTCCAATCTGTGTGCTAAGCAGAGAACTGTGCTTACAGGCTCCTGATAATCATCCTCCCCTCACATGACTGCTGCTTCTCGCATTGCATTTCTGCACTGAATTGCTGCAAGAATGAAGTAAAATTAAATACCTTCCTGGATTACCTTAGCCTCCTTGCACAGATCCATCTGTCCACCTCCATTTGGTGCACAGTGAGTTCATTGCTGAATTATTGTAAATGTCTTACTGGTATCTGGCTAGGTGAAGAACACAAGTGTCTTCAGGGTTTCTGCCAGAAGTTTTTTCATCTTCTTTTCTTAACTCTCAGCTGTGCCTCAGTGCCAGCTCAAATCCATGATCAGCTCCAAATTGCATAAGAACACCACCTATAAGAGCTTTATTTCTTCACACTGAATAAACTCTGTAGCAGTTTGAAAGCTGGGCCACCCTACTTGCCTGCCAGCAATCCCAATCTCTGTTTATCTTCCCATCCATTCACTTTTACTCTGATGTTAAATTAAATAAGCCTCCTAGGGAGTTTTTCCTTTAAATATAATGAGCTTTTGTAACACTTGAGCTAGGGGAAGTCAACATCTTCCCTTTGGGCCTCTGTGGGTCACAGATGAGGTTAGAAAAGGTGTTGTAAGTGTGGTGCTTTAGTTAGCTTCTCCCTGTGTTGTGCTGCTTCTGGTACTGTGGTTTATAATACAGTTGGTTGTTATTTTGCAGAAGATTTCTGTTAGTTCTTTCACTTGTTCTTGTGTGTCATTTAAGCCTTAACCTTTCCCTAGCCTTCTCCATATCCCTTAGCACCTTTTTTCCCCACAGTAATCAGGTTGGCATTCACCTCTTTAGTTCATCTTATGCCTTTGGTCTCAATCACTTATTGATCCCAGACATATTTATAATTTCACAACAAAACCAATATTTTATGTTAATGTTGTCTCTTTTAATCCCTAGGTAGTTTCCAGACCTTGTATGCTTTTTCTGTAGATTTAAATCATACTTTAATTCCTACTGGCCAACAGGTTTATATTTTTTAAAAGATTTTATCACTGTGAGATAATAGTGTAAAGTAAAACCAGAGTTATCAACATCCTCAGCTGTGAGGAAAGACTGAACCTTAAATTTAACCTTGAGAAGGCTGAGCAGAGACCTGAAAGCAGTCATCCAGCATGCAGAAGGCTGCTACAAAGACAGGAGTCCACAAGACTCAGGGATGCATCTTCATCTGAATGATGTGAAACGCTCAGGTAAGGAGACACCTGCACTAGCAGCCTTTGTCTCCACCAGAGACAAAGAGTGTCTCTGCTTTGGCCAGAGTTCTGATACGTTCTGTAGTGCTGTAACGCTATAATGTGATGGAAAGTACAGCAACAGTAGCACAGTCCTAGGCTACAGCAAATGAGAACAAGCCCAAACACAGCAACCACAAACACAGAAATAAAGAAAAACTTCTTACCTTTGGAAATCCTCTGGTAGCCAGGGATCTCCAGCAAGATACTCTTACCTCCACTGCCAACCCTTAAATGAGGTGTGGGAAGGGCTGGATCTTGGCTCCACCCCTTGCAATCACTCATGTGCATTGCATGCAGCTGAGCTCCCCTGGGTTGGCCCTGCCTTCCCACCAGGTGCTCAGTCACTATTTCAGGCCGTGATAGGCCTGATAGTTACTCCTTTAATATGTAACATCAGAGCCTATGTGTTTGCTTAAACACAGCAATGTCCACGTTAGGATCATTTCACTCGAAACAAGTGACAAGGTCAGTAGGTATAAATGACATAAAATGCCACTCCCAGGTTCATCTGTAGACCATTTCTTAATACTGAGCAGGAGGTAAAGATTGTGATCATCACACTTCTATTAGAAATTGCTGTGTTTCTTTAAATTTTGGGCAACACTTAAATCTCTTAAAATACGGTTTTTGTGTATCTTAACATGCCTAAGGTACAAAATTAGAATATTCTAGATTTTTTCTTGCTTCACTTTGGAAAAAAACCCCACATGCCTATGCAGTGTGTGAGATTGAATGACAAAAAAGACTAAAAATGTCACAGTACTCAGCAGTATGTGTGGTGCTTGACTACCTAGGCAAACTCATAACATCCCTGTGAGCCATCTTTGTGTTGATTGTACTCTTAGCCAGAAGGCCCGCCCTTTTCATATACGAAGACTCTATTCAGTAGCAGAACTATTGCTGTCACTTTAGCTGGGAGTATGGAAATTGCAAAACCACGTGCCTGTTACTTACTCTAAGGTGAGCACCAGGACAGATCCTATGAAAACCAGCTGGGCCTGGCAGGCAGAATACAAAATGTACTGTGTTCTCATACCTCTGCATGCAATATGTGCATCGGATTCTTCTAGCTGTCCATAAACTGTTCTGTGTATCCCCCCACGGCAGTCCATTTCCTTTTCATGTGTTTAGTATATACCTCCGTGCCACACAGGGAGCTGTTCCAACTTGTAAATGACCCACTAAGCTAGGCAGTTTATCTTCCCTTATCTAGAAGTCCAGCTTGGGTCAAATGAACTCGTCACTCCTCTTTTCATCAGCTGTTAATATCGGGATTACTTGGCATTACTCAGCCTGGCAGGAGCAGCAGGAGCTGGCAGGCTGTTAGTGTCACATAGCAGTTTTAGGATCAAGTACACACTTAGCACTCCATAAAATACCTAAGAACAACCCTATGTTTGCCAGCCCTCTGAATACCTAAGTAGACTGTGAAAAAAAATAATCCATGGACAGGAAGTGTGACTGACTCTGTGCCCTTGGGATTTAAGTGCATTCTTCTGGGATTCATCCCCTGACATTTAATACTTATGGCTTTTCCTTCTGACGCTGAGGCAGTTCCTTCATTCAGAAGGCAATGAGAGCAATGGGTGCTGCTGCTGCTCCTGGCTTTTTAGCCATACAGTGTAGGAAACTTTTCTCCCCGAAAAGCTTTCAGAATCCATCATCCACAGGAATGCATGAACCACAGGATTACAGGATGTTGTGCTGAGAAGCTTTCTATGCTCCCTTTGGGGCTGGCCACAGAGTATGAGCTGATCAATATTTGCTCTGCCGGAGAGTGAGCTCAAAAGAAGAATACAACTCTAAGTTACCATATCTCAGACTTTGGTTCCAGCTGCCAATCCAGGAAGTGCTTCACTCTTTTAAATGTCATTGTATGTAAATCAGAATAGAGCAGAATTAACTCTCTGCTCTGTAACTGCCCGTAAGTACAACCCAGTGAAATGCACATCTTTTGCCTCTGAGCTGGAAGGCCTTTTCCTTTTGGCATCACTTCTGTATTACCCTCTGTGTCCTTCTTTGTGCTCCTTCTTTGTACTTATGTTACAGAAACAAGCTCCCCCTCATTGCCTTCTCACTGAAATCATTTCTGCCATTTTAGTGGGATCTCACAGAATCATAGAGAGGCTTGGGTTGGAAGGGTCCTCAATGATTATCCAGTTCCCACCCCCTGCCATGGGTTAGTTGCCACCCACCAGATCAAGCTGGCCAGGGTCCCATCCAGGCTGGCCTTGGGCACCTCCAGGGATGGGGCATCCAGAACGTCTCTGAGCACCCTGGGCCTGGGCCTCAATGCCCTCTCAGTGAAGAGTTTCCCCAACATCTAACTTAAATCTCTCCTTTTTTAATTTAAATCCACTCCCCTTGTCCTATCACAATCTACCTGTGTGAATAGTTGATTTCCCCTCCCGTTTTCAAGTTCCCTTTAAGTATTGGAAGGCCACTGTCAGGTGTCCCCCGAGCCTTCTCCAGTCTGAACTCTTCACCATAAAGCTAATTTCTAGGTTTGCTGTATTTCAGTCCTTTCAATAGATAATTTTCGCAGTAGGTATTATTCACTCCCTCTTCCACCTCCTGCTCCATTTTGCTCATTGATACTTCAGTGCCTAACAGCTGCCAATGACAGGTTTTGGTTTCTTAGCCTAAGGACATTCTTTTCCCAGCAACAGCAAAGTCTCTTCATACAAAATGTTCTTTTCCAAATCTGCCAGTGTTAAGTATTGTCCTGTTTGTGATGCAGCTAAACACGTTTGTAATAGTGGGGAAATTGTGGAATCTAAATCCTTTCACTGCCTACATCTCCAGATATTCTCATTCCCAGCTTTGAAGAAATAGGGAAGCCATGGGGAAACCATGTTGCATGGATCATAAAGCTATGGCATTAAAAGTCAATTATGAAGACCTTTTTTTATATGCAGCTGAAAAAAATATGGGTTCTCTTCCCAAAAAAGTAGGTAAAACAAAGGCTAAAGGAAACTGCAGTGCAGGCATCCAAATCCCTCAAGCCTAATTTGTAGCTTTGGCATCTGCAAGAGGTTTAGAACACCACAGAGTAATGGGATTACTGTCAGTATCCCTGTCAGAGCACATCTCAGAGTGCTGCAAGAGTTCTCGCCTGAGGTTTGAATTTTCATCCAAGCCACCGGGTTGGTGTTCCTGTCCTCTTCCAGACACCTTATTGCCTAGAGGCTGGGGCATTCCTCCTCCCCCTGAATGTACAATGGGGTAGAACAAAGGGTTTTGGATAAATTCCTTGTGGTCCTCTCATTCCATTGGAGCATGGCACGGGATGGCAAAAAGGCAGCCTCTGGACAGCAGCCATGGACACCTGCATGAGGCTATTTCCAAGGCAACTGCATCAAGTAGATTTTGTGAGAAGCAGTCTTCTTTCCTTAGACTGACGTCCATCCTCTCTAGAGACTACTTTGAAGTTGCTTGCACTGTTAAGTGACAGCCTATCCCAAAAAACTCCATTGCTGGAGCCAATAGATTCTTCATCTCCTGGTTTTTAAAATAAGTGATAGTTGGAAATCAAAATGAGCCACTTGAAGTATTGGACTTACCATCACTGGGACAGTTTCTGGGTAGAAGTAACAAATAGGCTTTGTTAGACTGAGCAGGATTGACAAAATACATAGCTTTTACAAGTCAAAAGTCGAACCCTGGTAGCACTCCCATAAATAATAAAGTAGGAACTAAATATCTTTCTTCAATTAAAACATTTAACTAGGAAAATAACACTGAGATAAGTATGTCTCAAAGAACTTTATGTCCCAATAAACTCACCAAAAGGATGCTCTACCAAATTTCAGCCAGTGCTTCCATGCCCATAGAAAGAATTCATTTGTAGTACAGATTCAGAAGCTCGGGGATTCCTCTGCTAGTTGCGATAGTGAGGCACTGGCACAGGTTACCCAGAGAAAGTGGTGGATGCTCTGCCCCTAGCAACACTCAACTTCAGGCTGGACAGGCTCTGAGCATCTGATGGAGCTGTATGTGTCCCTGTTAATTGCAGGGGAGTTGGATTAGATGACCTTTAAGGGTCCCTTCCAATCCATGATTCTATGATTCTATAACTTGAACCTGTCTTCTCCGTCTCTACAGTGTGCAAATCACACAGCCTTTGTTAAACTCACTAGTGGTAAAGTGAATGTAAACAGATGTGTGTAAAGTTCTCTAGTCTAGAGGAAGGGGAACAAAGAAACAATCCTGAACATCCTCCTTTGCTTTGACCTCATTCTTCACATACACAGCTTTTGTACAGTAATATACATCACTGAACCAGCAGTTCTGCAGCCTCTGGCCAGTCACACTAATGCTCACGGAATTAGCTTCATAGCCTGCAAGTAGTGTGGTGGTTTACATATAAGGGGTATTAGGCTATTGCACACGGGTGAAAAAGTATTTCTTCAACTTAATCACAAGATTATTCAGAAGAGATTTCTAACAATGAATTTTAGCATACAGAAAGGAAAATCAGACAGCTACACTGAGATATAATTAATATTAGCATATTCAAATCATGGTAAATTCACAGCTCTTCACTATCTGACGTGGCTTTCTGTAGGACATGAGCTTCTGTGCTGTTTTCCAGTAAGACTTCTTCACATATGCAAAAAATACTGAAAATCTGTGCGGAAGCTCTGGTGACAAATCCTTTGACACTGTGACACGATGAAGGAACAAACCATCTCAGTGAATAATTTTACAGTTTATTAGCATATGGAAGTGTTTTGATTAATTTTGCTTAAGTGAATGACAAAGAAACTGTTTTATCATGTACTCTGCTCATTTCACTACTATTTGTCCTACTGAAATTTATCTTTATTTTTAATTACGCATGGACAGGGCCTATTCCTAAGACCACGACACTGATAATTAAAAGACTATTGTAGAAACAGTAGATAATTGTGTGATTGAGTTGTTCTTCTCAGACATGTTCAGACTCCAGGAAGACAATCCCTCTGAATCCTTCTGGGGGAAAGGATATTTATTTTTTTGGACTGCACAGTTCACAAGTGCTGAAGCCATCTGTGTGCCTTGTTCACATGAGCTGTGCACACATAACATATAACAAACCTAAACAACTGTGTGTAAGGGAGGAGACAATATTCCTTGTCTCTCCAACTTAGCTTCACCAAAGTCGTGCATAGTCTGGTTGGGCTCAGTCCAAGTTTTGTAAATATAGAGTGTCTCAGATGACATGACATTCTTATGTGTAGCCAACAGAATCATATCCTTCATGTTCACAGAGAGCACAATTTCACATATCACAAATACATGGTTGTATTAGAATACGAGTGAAGAACCAGCCTCTGTTTTCAATGAATGCAGTATTTCTGCAAGTCACAGTGAGGGAATCTTGCCAGGATGCCCAAAATCTCGAATCGTGGTTCTGAACACTGCACAGACCTGAAGTGTGGAATGGAAGAGCACTCTTCTTCCCAATGGCCAGAGTTTGCATGTGATAATCATAGGTGTCATACTGCAATGATAAAGCTCTGATCTAACATCAGTGAGAAACTGTTATCCGTTCTGAAAATCAATAGCATCTCAAGGACATTTTTTCTGCAGTTTAATGTCTCCATACAAGTTTTTGCTGTCTGGAAGCCAAAGCAGCATAACAGGAAAATTTTCAAACTATTACATTTTTAGAAATTAGTTTTCAATGTGTTCCTTCCTTCCTTCCTTCCTTCCTTCCTTCCTTCCTTCCTTGTTTCTTGTTTCCTTCCTTGTTTCCTTCCCTTCCCTCCCTTTCTTTTTCTTTCTTCCTTCTTTTCTTTCTGAATTTTCTTGTTTATTTTCTTCCATTTGCTCACTTATTTTTCAGATTTCCACTCTTCCCAGGACATTCAAGGCCCACTTAACATTTTCTGAAATAGATTATGATGCATGTGGAGAATATTTCTTTCTTCTGAAAGCCTACTTGAGAGAAGAAGTCAAAACTCGGGAATGGTTTTGGTAGTGGTAGGTCCCCACTCACACATCACAATCTCCCATTGGATTCTGTCAGCCACAGTGGGAGATGTGGATGTATAATGTACATTCATAAAGGAAAGAGGGTAATTTTATTTTATAGACATACATTTATCTTGATTAGCTATTAGGTAAATTGACACCGATTCACAGCCTAACAATCAAGAAAAGCCTGTTTTAGACCTCATTCTTTCTTTAGAGAATATTTTGAACAAGAAAGCTAATCTTCACAAAGTCTGCAAATCAGAACAACATAAAAACGTAATGCTTTTTTTTCTTTTTTTGCTGTGGTTAACCTCAAAGCTGCTTTAGGTGATGATTTGCTGGATGTACAGCACTACAATGAAAGGAAGAACTGCTCAGCTATCATGCATTTGCATCTGTGTATATTCGTGATGGGATTTAGCTATGAGCAGTGTTAGCCGGAGAATGACTGCCTTAGGGCATCCACAGCAGCAGACATAAGCCTGCTCCCCCAGTGTATGCCATGCATTCATCTTTAAGAGCCTTGGTACAAGGTCTCCTGTTTGGGTTTCTCTACCCACCTCCTAAAATGGAGCAAAATTTGAGCTATTATTTGTGCAGTCTTTACGTGTAGAATGAGCTTTCCTCAGATCAAAACAGTCTGAACAGGATTAGCTACCTTTGGGTATCTCAGCTCCTCTGTAGCCATGAAAAAGAAAGAAGAAAATCCACATCTGAGAGGGAGAACATCCAGTCCTTTGTTCTTTTTCTGATGTGATACTCTTGGACATGAAGATTTTAAGAGCAGGAGGAGGAACTCATCACTGGTGGGACACCAAAATGATTGGTTCTCCAACTTACATGCAAGGCAATGGCCATGAGAAAGCATTTGTAACTATTTGCTCATCTTTCCTCCAAAACACTCTTTGCTGCTGATGCTGATAGCAGCCTTCCTCAGGACCCAGTTGTGGTGAATTCTGGTTCAGAACCTTCTGCCTCTTACCCTTCATGCTCTGCCAAAATGTCTAGTGTTGTGCAATTACTTGGACATTTTTGTGTTCCTCTGACTCCGTACCTATTCTTCCATTCCTTTAAATGGTGCCTCAAGAAGTCAGAGCCAGTAAGACTAAGTATTTACATTTTTTTCTTCATATTTTTTTCTTCACATTTCCACAAAGAAGAGAGCAAGAAAGATTTATCTTGGAAGCCTTATTTATCATACAGACAATCCCGTCCTGTATTTGAGAAACAAGAATTCTTCAGCTTAGAAAGTTGTAGGAGCTGTTAAGACCATGAGTTGTATGTTGAATTTTTCCCTAAAGAATCACATCTGAAAGAATTTTGTGGTTGCTACGTATTCAGGGTAGCTGCAAGATAAAATACAAATAGGTGATAACAAATAAAGAGGAGTCAAATTCAATTTGCTGTAGTCTTCCTTTCCTCCCAACCACCTACTTCCTACTGAAAAACATGGAGAAGCAAGCTCTTTATTCTTCTTCTTCTACTCTATCAGTTCTTTCCCGCTTAGGAAAAAAGAATGCAACAGATTAATTAGATCATAATATAAATATTACGAGTAATGTATTGATTTTCCATCTAGCAGGTGAAACCACAATGCAGTGAGAGTTGAACCAGATTACAAACCAGGTGAGTTTTTGAAGATAATTTGTCTTTACCACAGCACCAAACCTTTGATTTTTAAATACCATTTCAGATTCTTTTCAGAAGCATGCTTCACTGTTAGAGCTTGAAGTTATGGGGGCTGAATACAATTGGTTATATTCAAAGCCTCCGTGAATATTTGCTGATAAAACAGACACTTTTTGTCCTTCAGTTTCCCTGAGTTCTCAGGTCCAATTAAGCTCTTCTAGCCAGACACCATGTTATGATTTGTCACACCTCGGGTGTTTATAGCACAGACATCCACTGCTGGGCTGGTCTAGACTCATGTTGCACTACTCATTAATGGAGAGAAATGGGCATGATTCATCTGACCCTGCCTGAGCCCTCCAGATGGGAAAGATTCTCATTCCCCTTCTGCTATAACTGACTTGAGGTACTGTGTTTGCTTTATTACAGTAGCAAATATGGTCAATCACAGAAAAAAAAGAGTAACCCAAAGAAATTAACATGTTAATTTCTTCACAAATTATGGATTTTAGAAGTCTTATCGCACATGACCATAAACATGAAATCTTTGAGCTCTATCTTCCTCCCATACCAATAGCTGTCATTCCAGCATTTGACAGACAATTGCTGTTAAGTGACAGAGCTGATATTGGCGTGGGTCTCATCTCTTCAGCAAGATCAAAAACTTTGGTGGCGAGAACTGGACAGTCTGAACATATGCTGGCAATAATACGTATACACAATGCCAAAATGTGGGCTATGAGGACTTCAGTGAGCCAAACAAACATCCTGCGGTGGCTCGATGAGGAATTCATTTCCTAAGGAAATTGTCTCTGAGGACTTTGCTTCCTAGAGGAGCATGGCCATATCTTGAGATGATTGGAAACTAAAAAGAAGCTATTTTTCTTTGCTTGTTTTTGGTAACTTCTGTTGTAAATTACTGCAATTAAATAAATAAATAAATAAAAGCTTTGAGAACGTAGACATTCACTGCCACTGGATGACACTTGTTTTTTACATTTATTGAAGAGGAGGTCATCATGATGCCCACATTAATGTAACAGAGGAGTGGCTGTTGTGAACTGGGGAATTCCCCAGCTTAAGGTAGTAGAGATGGAAACGTAGCAGCAAACTCATTGAAAGTCTCCAAGTGGGTGAATTAAAATTGAGGTTGAATCCCATACAATCTCAGGAGCACACCAGGAAGACCCTGGCTATTGCTAGAGGCACCAATTGTTTCTTTGGCCAAAGCTAGGTAGACATATGGGAGCTTTTTGTGAGATCAGTGGGCACTGGTGAGATGATTTGTAAAGGACCACAATCAATTTGGAATAGAAACACAGCATGAAGCAGTGAGAATGGATGTCCTGACATGTCACTAGACCACAAGTCCCACCTAGGGATCATACTGACTGCTATGCACTCATCACATCTCAGCTAAAACCCTACTAGATAGAGAGGGCTGAAGGAGAGTAAGAGGGTGCCAACGCTTGTTGCTACATCCTGTTTGCTCAGCCTAAACACAGCTGGTGGTAAGGGGATGCTTGGGTGGGCAGTGAGATTGTGATGCATGGCTGGGCACCCATAGGTGGGGACCTGACGGCTCTATCTATTGGAAAAAGGTGGACCAGCTTGGATGCATGGATAGATGGAATGAAGTATGGATAAATTAGTGGGTAGATGGATCGAATGATGGATAAATGGATGGGTGGATGTATGGATGGGTGAAAGATAAGTGGCTAGATAGGTAGGTAGATGGAGCACCTCAATGGCTGTTTGACCAGCCTGAAAACAGCAGTTTTGTGAGCAGAATGTGCACAACCCATGGGTCTCCCTAGCCAGCTCCAGTCCAGCCTCAGCCTCCCTACTTTATCCTGGGAGAAAATAAAGCTGCTGAGGGGAGGCTGTGGGTACATGAAGGGGACAGCTTGTAGTGGTTTGCTAGGGCAGTTTAGGAGGCATTGAAGTATAGGTAGCTGGTTAGAGCACTGGGGAGCCTGCAACGGGGAAAGGAATAACGAGGTCCCATCTCATCTATCTCAGAACATAAGGCACATGCCTGGCAATACAGAACATTGCGCTGAGGTCTTTATCCAAGGGAATTTTATTTTTTAATGCAAAACAAGCCAGCATGAAGGGGGAGGCCAGGCCAGGACACACTCATCCTCTAAGTGAGCTGCTGCTATCAGATGTCTGCTTGTCTGGAGAAAACAAACTACAGGAACAGAATCCTTATTGTGAATGCATTCACCTTGCACTCTACTTTGCTACCTGGGTTGCTCAGCTAGTGATCCCTGTATGTGCTAAGAGGTCCCCAGAAACAGTCTCCTAGGAACAGGCAGCCCCAGAGGCTGTTCCAGCAGTGATCCGTTTATCCCAACTGAAGCCAATGGGTCTGAAGGATGGAGTTCGAATTCCCCTTCCCAAATTGGAGGTGAATGTTTGTTATCGCTCTATAACTACCTGAGATTGTCGTGAGGTGGGGGTCAGCTTTTTCTCTTAGGTAACAGCGATAGGATGAGAGGTGATGGCCTCAAGTTGGACCAAAGGAAGTTTAGTTTAGATTGGAAAAAATTCTTCTCTGAAAGAGTGGTGATGCATTGGAATAAGCTGCCCAGGGAGGTGGTAGAGTTGCTGTTTCTGGAGGTGTTCAAGAAAAAGGTCAATGTGGCACTGAGGGACGTGGTTAGTGGGCATGGTGGGGATGGGTTGATGGTTGGACTAGATGATCTCGGAGGTCTTTTCCAACACTAATGATTCTATGATTCTAAGAGTCAGAAACAGCCTTGTGCTGATCTAAACCCAAGGCAGTGGGGAACTACTCATTTGTACTGGGTTTTACATAAGGAAATGCACAGGTATATGGAAGAGAATGAGACTGAGGGACTCAGGGAATCTCTACCAATGTATCTCCACCACAAAAACATCCTCACCAATAATGCTCACTAATGCTCCATGTCCTTGGTGATAAGAAAGACATAGTGTAGTTTTGCGTAGTTCACCCTTTGCTCAGATGAGACATTTTCCAGGATAAGGACCATCTCTGGCTGCAGGGAAGTGCTCATTCTGGCTGGGATTTGGGTTGTGCAGCCCTTGTGGGGTACTTCCTGAAAGCGGCAGCACCAGCAGGCTGCAGGCGTGCGGATTGACTCTGTGCGGCTCCAAGAACAGTGACACTTCTGACAGCATTAGTCAGTGAGCCGGGACAGTGCGGAAATAGAATCCAAGGACATGACACACACATAGGAATAGTCCTATTTATCAGTGGAAACAGGAACAAGTGGTGTGTGCCCGCGCTGGGCTCGGAGCTGGGAACAACACGGGATGTTTCTGCAGTAGTCAGTAACTCGACAGCAATACAGTTTAGGAAAAAACTGACATAAGTTTTAGATTTTATTCATTCATACATTATTTACAGCAGTTGCTTTCATATTACAATTCTCTTTCATCTTTTCAGTTTTCACTTATAAAAAATTAACCAAATAAACCTTATATAACCAAATTTATCACAGCAGGTCTGGTTAATTTTCACAGTTACAGCGGCCATCAGGAACACAACACGAGTGCCTACGCCTCGCTCTCCCAGCTCCACCCCGCCACGGAGACACAGACGTGTGGACACATGGACATGTGGACACACGGACTCCTGTGTGCTCCCTCCTCCTGTGTTCTGCCATAGGGCAGAGCAGAGCACACTGGGCTATGAGACGTTGGCCCTCCTCTGCGTGACAGTGCTGGGTTTGCCTCCTGCCTGCCCACAGGTTCCCTCTCTCCCACTACAAATGGCATTTCCAATAGCTTTCCATACAGCCACCACACACAGCCCACCCCAAACGAGGCCTAGTGGTGCTGACCCGTTTGGGGCCCGATCCTGTACGTGTAGGCCCTGCAACTCGCAGCCCAGCCACAAGGCCCCACGGCCCTGTAGGGCCTGGCCTGCTCACCCCCGCCTGCTCTACAGTATAATTATTGCTGTTTTAAAATAGGTTCGTATTTCTTTGAGGACTTGTAGCCGCTTCCTGTTACAAATACAGTACATACGAGGCTGGACATAGATAGAACACAAGACTAATTTCACGTCAGTCTCGTACAACAGAGGGGAGGTGCAGAGGCAGCCCCGCGAACCAACACCACCGCCATGGGCACGTAGAGCCATGGAGCCCCAACTGACATTGGACATTTTCCAAATGCATACCACACATCTGCTTAACACCATAAAAAAAAATTAATAATTATTATTATTTTTGTAACCTTTAGTTCATTTGTCTCAAGAAGACTTTTGCTTTGATAAAATAACACAAGCACACAAACAAACGGCTTAAAGCTAACAGCCCAGCACAATTGTAAGTACAACTCACAAAGCAAAGGGTGCTTTGTGAAACCTAATAATAGTTTTTTATTAATTAAAAAAAAAAGCAAATATACATATTACAAGTCAGAAGACTAAGCTTTGAAGGCAAAGAAACTGAAAACTATGTTAGCTATATGCTCATTATGCTTACATAGCAGTAGCTGCTTCTGCATCCAAATGTGTTATTTGTAAATGGATTTACAGTTGCATTAGGTATTTTCTATGCTCTTGGTCTCAGTAAGTCCATCTCCAGCTACTATGACGTTAAAAGCATGCTCTCTCCTCTAGCTGGCTATCACACAATGAACAGCATCTCCAAATCATAGACTCATAGAACTGTTTGAGTTGGAAGGGACCCATAAAGGCCATCTAGTCCAACTCCCCTGCAATGAACAGGGACACCTACAGCTCCATCAGGTGCTCAGAGCCCCTCCAGTCTGACCTTGGATGTCTCCAGGGACAAGGCTTCCCCACATGTGGCAACCTGTTCCAGTGCCTCACCACCACTATTGTAAAAAACTTCTTCCTTATATCCAATCTAAATCTCCCCTGTTCCAGTTTGAAACCATTTCCCCATGTCCTATCATAGCAGGCCCTGCTAAAGTGTCTGTCCCCTTCCTTAAGCTGCCTTACAGCTCCTGCTTTTAGCCACACTGTGTTCTAACCAACTTGTTCAAAGGATTCTCTGGCTCCTTTGATTCTGAATGAAAGGTACTCACAAGGAGACTGCAGGCTGCAGCTTTTCAGTGGGAGATAACTAATCTCTGTGCATAGTCTCTGTTACTGAGGAGTGCAAGAGCACACTTTTGCTCAGGATTTTGCTCAGGATTTTTTCAGGGAGAAAAAAAAAAAGGAAAAAAAATCCTTTTGCACGTTAAAGCTTATTTAATAGCTTGCATCCATTCATTTTCTTTATGCGGTACAGTACATTCCACCGCAAGACTCCAGTTAGCTTGGAATTAAAATGCCTTTATTAAGCTTTAAATAGAGTGCATACCAACAGCATTATACCAGCGCTAATGAAACGCAGGCTCCCAGCAAATTTAAAATTAGATTGTTAATTCAGAAGTAACCGGAGCTGGTTCCTACCCTCGTGTATTTGGCAGCTCTGGGATCCCTGCAGTCACTCTCTATCCATTTGCACCTCAGCCAGGAAATGTGCCAAATCAAAAGGCAGCAGCTTTGCACGGAGGATCGAAAAGACTCAGTGAGCAGTGGACGCTCCTTACTGGGATTCCTAAAATCCCGATTTCCTTGGGGAATCTCATCCTGGGACTCCCACTGACCTCTTTGGTGCTGCCCTGACCATGGGTGCAGTGACAGCAGCACAAGGGAGAAGCAGCGATGTCCCTGAGGCCAGGAGCACTGCACAGCTCTGAGCATCTCACAAGTGCTGCCGCCTTCACTCAAGGGAGGACATGGCATGAACTGACAACAAACAGCAGTGCGGGGGTTGCAAGTAAAATTGGAAACCACATTCTTCATTGCTGGTCTGTCTGCATCCAGGGGCTGAGCTCCCCATAGACCTTATTGTCAAACATGATGTGTGCTTGGGATGCTGTTTGCTCGAGATGTGCAGGGTGTCCCTGCTCATCTCCAAGGGAACACATCTCTTGGGGCAATTCCTGAGCCAGTACAATGCAAAATTTCCTACTATCTTTTAAGGAAGAGTCTTCTGCACCACCCCTAGTTACTCTCCCAGGTGATCTCAGGCTTCGAGCTGAGGACACATGAGCAGAGCCCACTGCGTGAGGATGAGCAGAACAGCCGTGGTGCTAAAGGGATGACAGCATCGCCATGCAATGCAAGGGCAGCAGATGCAACCCATGGGAACAGCAAAGTGCAGGTGCCCCGCACAGCTGGAGGACATCCCTGCAGTTATCCAGCTGCTCTGCCTGGCTCTGAAGTGGTCTCAGAAGCTTTCATATTCACTGAGCAAGGCTAAACTCCAAGCCAAGCTTTACAAGGGATGTACTGCTCCTCCCTTTGCTCCTGCTATAGATGCACTTGGGCAGAAACCACCAACATTAGTCAGGAGCAGCCCCTGCTGAGAGTCGCTGTTGGGATTAAATGACAACTGGCAATAGGTTTTCAAGGAGTTCTAGGCAGCGGGTCCAGATCTTCTGGCCAGGACCAAGCCCAGAACCACTCTGTGTTGCTCCGTGCCTCCCTGATGCTGAACTGGGAGCAGCAAGATGATGCCAGGGAAAAGAATACAGGGCTGGTCCTACTGCAGGACTGCATCATGCAGGAGGAGCAAGGAGCTCACTACTGGGGCTACAGAGCCACTTCTGGGGGCACATGCAGAAAGCTGTAGGCTCTGAATTCTCCACATGGTGCCATTTGAATGGGTGCACCCTGAGTGAGGCACAGCATACAATGGATCTGCCAGGTCAGCATCTAAACATCACACTGGGGGTGCTCCTCCCCACTGCTGCACCCTGCATGCCACACTGGCACCTAAGGGCTGTCCAGTGAAAAACAGCCCAGCCAGGGCAGAACCAGCAGTGTCGCACCCGTGAGCCCTCTCCATCTTCTTTGGCAAGCACAAAGCAGCACGCTTGACAGCCAGCTCTTCCCTTCCAGAACCAGCTGCCCAGGATGGATGGCACTGGGAGCAAGGGGTGGATTTCTTCCAAAAGCCACAGGTCACAGAGCAACGCAAGAGAGCGTTACAGGACGAAATTCGCTGGGCAACTGGTGGCCAAGTGGCAAAGATTCAGCAGCACATCCCCAGCACCCAGCAGGTATCACCAGCAGGTTCTGCCATCACCAGCTTCAGTTTGCTCATCTTAAAAGCAATCCCGGTAGGCTGATGGTACTTCTGTGTCTGTGGGATCTGGTGCAGCTGATTCCAGGTTTGGCTTTTCTGATAGGATGATGCGGTGGTTTCATTACAAAGGCACAGGTATGAAATAAAACCAGCGACATTCTTTTAATTAAATACTCCAATAAAAAAAAAACTAATGCTCAGTTTAGGCTTTACGTATTCCTCCCTTATTAAGAGACTAGTTGTGTGTTGTTCTTTTTCCCTCTGGAAAGATTTTAGTGCAGTGATTATATAGCAACAGAAAAATAAACTAAAAAAGGCACAAACTGTTTTGTGTTTTTTTTTCCTTTCCCTTTCACTAACACTTTATAGCTGTCTATTTTCCTTAGGTTAATAAATCACTGAAAGCAGCAAGAAAATATTCTGCCCATTTCTGTACACTATACAAAACCCCCCAACCAACAGTACATTATTTCAGCTTCAGGAGAAATGTACAGCATAGTAAGACTTTTAAAAATAGAGTGCCCCATACAGAAATGGCGTTAATTAACCTCGCGCTACAGCACCCCTCCTCCGCCCCTTCCCCCCTTATTGCTGGCAACACGTGTGGGGAAGGGGCTGCCTGGTGCTGCCCAGGGATGGGACCCCACACCACCCTGCCCACCGCCCCTCCCGCACACTGCGACGCTTTCAGCGCTGTTGATACGTCCCCTGTCCTCTCACCGAGTTGATCGTGAGCATTTCCCCCCCCTGCACACATAATACTTCGTGAAATAGTAACTACTTCTTTCCCCCCAGGAACTAAGTGAAAGGGCTTTTCCCCTTGAATGTGTTAACACAGCTGAAACCCCTCCACCCACCCCAAATTAAGTGCAGCCAGAAGTGTTTCTCTTCATATTTCTGATACCACGTTTTAAAGTAAAATCTACTCATCTTCTTTTTTTCCCCTCCCCCCCAAGATGTAATTCATGCAAAGTTGCTATTTGTTTAAATAAGTTATAAAAGTTGATATTTCAGGCTAGGAGAAGCTGTAGCCTTGGTTACTCTTAGTTGGCAGGCACTGTACATACATACTGGGTACAGACACATGCCGGATCTGCTTTGCATTGCTTTTTGCATTGTACAATTCACAAATCTGACATCATTAAAGCGGTTAATTACCTTTTATGGCAGGCTGCAGTGAGGCCATCTACATGGATCAAACAAGCAGCTGGTTAAGATACGTAAGTACGTGCCCCCCACCCCCCAGAGCTCCCCAAAATGCTATTATCTGTCACATTGCTTCTCTGAAGTGCTCGGAGTTGGTGCACACATTAATGTGCAAATGTGTTGCCATAGGAACTGCAGCCTCCATTATGCCTCAATGACACCATTCAGCAAAAGCCAGAACTAAAAATGAACAACAACAAAAATTAAAAATAATAAAACCAAACCAAACAAACAAACAAAAAGAGAACACCCACCCCAAAAGGCAGCAAAGAGAAAGTCACATGCGGAGCCTGGCCCAGGACTGCAGGTCACGCGTGGCGACGGTAGCGCAGGAGATAGATGGGGCTGATCTTCACTTCGGCTATGTTACATCGGGGCTCAGAGTTCGGACGGATCGAGTCTGGTTGCTGGCCTAGGAAGGAGATGAGGATGGAGCTGTGGTTCCGACACGCAGAGGGGCTCTCAGACATTTGGCAGGATGAGGCACATCCAAAAAAAGTGCAACATCAGTGCCGCGGTGGCAGTGCGATGTGTTGGAGTGCGTGCACACGCTTCCTCTTCATGCATTGCAGCAAGCGGGTTGGGCTGGGGGCTGGCCCCCACATTTTCCTTGGAAACTATTAACCAGTAAATAACAGTAAGACGAATGCATATTCTATACTTACTGGTGCGTGAAATACTGAAAACTGCATTCAAGTAATTTTCTCTGCACTATGATGAATGCATCGCTATGTTATCTTACACTTGGAAAAGGAGAACACTGGGCACACCAGAGTGGCGGTGTGATGTTGCAGGGAAGGTTCTGTGCTTTCTGTCGGTCCCTGGGAGGCCGGGCTGCGAGATGCTGACTTCCAGCCCCGCCGCCTCCAGCGCGCAAGGCTGGGCCACCAGGCTGCACGGAGCAAGCCAGGATGAGATGAGGGAGCAAGGGGGGGGGACAAAATTGGCAAATAAACGGTGACAAGAAAGAGAAGGGTAATTTATTATTATTTTTCTTTTTTTGGAGGGGGGAGGAGAAAAATAGCTTTCTTGCTCAGTGGTTGGGTTTTATTCTTCACGGAGCTGCAGGCGGTAGCGGTGGTAGCGAAGCTGGAAGAACATTCTCTCCAGCAAGGAGTGCGTCATCCCTGGGAGCGCGTAATGTTCAACCACACCCACGTGCTTGAAGCCCAAGGACTCGTAGAGCTTGTGGGCTGCCATCTTCACGGCTGTGGTCCCCAGTACGACGGAGGAGTAGTTGTTGAGCATGGCAAACTCCAGCACCTTGCGGCCCAGGGCCTTGGCAATCCCCTTGCCACGGTAGTGGGAGTCGACAGACATGCGGCGCAGCTCCACCGTGTTGTCCTCCTCGTTGCCCCGCGCTGCCACGATCCCCACCACGTTGCCGTCCAGGACGGCCACCCAGAAGCAGGAGCCTGTGGGAGACAAAGCAGCACATGTAGCTGCCTGGGGGCTAAAGTGCTCTGAAAGCATGGACCCAACTTGCTTTTCCCCTTGGCAATGCCAGGGAAATGTTTGTTTCCAGAAGAATATATACATAAAGTTGCTAAAAAACAAAATGTAGACACCAACAATTATAAAGTTATAAAGTATGGATGTATGCCTCCACGGAGATCTACAAAAGCCACTTTTGGAAATGGACCTGGGCACCCTACTCTGGGTGGCCCTGCATTAGTCCCTGCCAGCTTCAGCCATTGGCACCTAGTAGCAATGGGTGATTCTCAGCTGTGATGGGACATGATGGGCAAATCCTGACTTGCATGCAGTCATGCTCTCCTATCATACCAGCCATCTTCACCACATTGAGTCCTGGCCCCCAGTTGGACAGACTCTTGGTTGCTTGCTGCACCCCCCTAGATCCAACCGCAGCACAAGAAGCCATGTGTTTGCTTGGCTTTCCAGCAAATGGCTCATGTTGGGTATGGACCTCACCAAGAGACATCGGTATCCATCCCAACCAGCTGCTCGGGCTGGCCAATCAACATGGGAGCCAATGAAATTAGAAACTACTGCAACTCCAGACCACGGCAGCACCGGTTGGCTCCACTAGCAAGACAATTTAAGAAAAACAATTGAAGTGAAATGAATGAATTACTTGGGTCTTAACTAAAGCAGATCATCACATAACATGTGATGTGATAACATGTAACAAAGTGTCTTTAATTGACCTGAGAAGATTAATGCTTTCATCACAGGGCAAAAATGATTCCAGCTTGGATGCTGCTTAATTAACAGCCAAGAAAGCCATTACTCAATTACATCAGCTAATGAGGGATACTATGACAAACCTTTCGCTTAGAAGGAAAATGTGGACTTCCGCTGCACAGGATGAACGTGGCCTTACACTGAGAAGACTGACCAGAGGAGATCTCGGCACGCTGTGACTTTGGGACTCAGGTACCCCATCAGAAGGAGATGGCTACAATCCACAGCTCAACAGCCAAGGAGCAGTGGGGTAGAAACAAAACACTCAGATAAATCAGCTCCAAGCCTTGTCACTGCACTCAGCCACGCACAGTGCCAGCAGTAACACTTGCTTTTGCTCCCGCTGCGAGCCATCATCACACTGTTGCTATGTAGGTCAACAGCTAATTTTTAACACGCTGGGACCCATCTTGACCCACTTATCACAAGCAGTTAAAACATCTCCTCATGGCCACCACTGTGACAATGCCACTCATCCCCCTGCATTTGCCCAAATCTCACACTGTAATTTATTCAGACAAGACCCCAGACGAGACTCAGGAGTGCTGAGGGCCAGCAGCTGCTTTCCTTCTGCACACAAATCAAATGGCGCCACTAGCTCATGGCTCTTTGCTCTTCAGCATTATTTTTACAAATGCACATCATGTGCTGACTGTGCACTACATGACGACACCCTGTCAGCCCTCTATCACTCATCCCATCCTCCTCCAGCATCCTTGCTGGACCACTGAACTGGGTAACGTGGTACTCATCATCCTTATGTATACTGCCACCAATTTCAACTCCGGTGGCATAGCCCAAAAATGGGGTTTCAGGGTTCTCCCTGTGTTTGAGGAGCAGAGATGACAAGAATGACTCTCAGAGATGCATCCCACTTGGTACAGCCCCAGAAAAGTGCCACATAACAGCCTGTCCCTGCTGCCCAGCCCTGTGCACAGCGGCTGCTCCTGGGAGTGGCTCTTCAGATGCTTGGCTCATCTTCCCCAAAACATCTGTCTTCCATCTCCACTGCTCCCTCCATATATTAATGCTTATCCTTCCTTAACAGACAGCTCATGTGCCCAATGAGCCAGCAAAGCTTATTCAACAAAACACTTCCAAAGTTTGTAAAACGGCACATTTCCCCAGTTTTTAGTTTTCTGCCTATTTTAAAAAGAAAGCTGCACATGGCTGCCAAGGCAGAGCACAGAAACTCTTCACTCTCCTCTGACATGCCCAGCCCCACACCAAATACCAGCTCAACCGCAAGTAGAACCAAGGCAAATACGCACATCTTGTTAGTTTTAACTTACAACTTTAAAGATTAATTATAATGATTTCAAGTTCAACATGAAAAGAAATACTATCTGGCACATCCCCTGGTGTGTGTTGTGCATGAAACGCTTATAATTAGCGCCAGACAGGACACATCTGCTCAAACAATGCAAGTTGTATTTGGCTCCCATTTGCACCGACATGATCAGTCCACAGTACTTTCATTGCTCAGTGTCCATCCTGTGGACTGCCACCAGCCTGGATCCTGAAGCTGCAAGCCCAGCACCGTCTGTTCCACTTTGGGGGTGGTAAAATCCCTTCCTTGGGGAGCAATGCTTCTTGCAAACAGGGATTTGCTACCTAACGTTGTCCTGGGGATCCCCATGCCTACTGCTGATCTCAGGTTGGTGCTTCTCTCCTCTGAGCAGACCCCTCAAGTTTCAGAGAAATTAGATCATAGAATTATTAAGGTTGGAAAGACCACTAAGATCGTCTAGTCCAACCATCAACCCATCCCCACCATGCCCTCAGTGCCACCTCAACCCTCTTCTTGAACACCTTCCAGTACAGTGACTCCACCACCTCCCTGGGCAGCCTGTTCCAATGCCTCACCACTCTTTCTAAGAAGAAACTGAAATTCTTTAGACTGCTTTTTGCCTGGGCTCACTGTTCCTCACTGATCCTAGCCAGCTGCAGCTCCATTCCCAACTCCTCCTCCAGCAATACATGCACAGCACATCTGGAGCAGGAGGGAAGCGCCCAGGGAAAACAAGCCATACCCTCATTCTTAAGGACTACAGGGGATCTCTTTCTAATCTTTTCAGGATTGAGGGGATTGAATCAGAGCCTGTCTCATTTTTGCACTTTTTCATACCCAGGATGAAACAAAATTATCTTCCTCTCACCTGTCAGCAATAAGAAAGAGCCTCGCTGCCAGCAACACTATTAATAGCAGGTGCTGACGTTTTACTCCCTTGAACTGTGATCTGAAAATAATCACGGCTGCAAAGATAAACACACACCCCGATGGCTGCAGCTCACCCTGCCCTTCAGATGCTCATCTCGGTCAGCATTTGCCTTTACTCTCACCTGCCTCCATCTTCTGGCATCCCCCCATCACCCATTGGTGCAGACATCCAAAGCCTTCTCAAATCATGCTGCCCCAAACTGTCCTCTAGATTCCTGATCCTGCAAGAAGACTTGCTCAAAGGGCTGCTCTGCACAGATGTCTTGCATTTAACTTCAGCTGCTCTATCTATCTCCATGCTGTCAGCACCTCAGGCATCTCCAAATACACTCCAGCTCACACCATTAAGCCCAGGCTTCCCACTTGAATGCAGTCTCACTGCAAGCCATCTCCAAACCATGTCCTTGTCTCCTGCCTTGGTGCTCTTACCACACTCCCCTTGAAGCCCTTCTGCCTCACATCTCCACTTGTGGCACCCAGGGCAGCCTCTTCCAAAAGCTTTCCTTTTACAAGTGCATAGAGGAGAGATGCCATAGTAGGATAAAAAGGATCTACAAAATACACTGTAAGATGAAGCAAATGCTCTTGTATCTACTACCCCCATAAAAATACACGAAACACCTGGGATGGCAAGAGGCCAGCAGTTCTGTCTTATCTTCCTATGCTCTCCTGTTGTCTGTCTTTCAGTAACAGCATCTTTCCTTCGCCTTGGCAACAAGCTGGACCAAATTATCAGCAAGTAACCTAAACCATGTAGCTGGCTGCCAAATTGGACATCACCATGGTGAAATGATGGTCACTTAACATGCATTTTATTTATAGTACTCAAAAAGAGCCATGATAATAGTGAAATTCCTCTAAAAAAATGCACAGCAATGAGCTGGTGGCAAGATCCACCTAGGAAAGTTAGACATGGCTCCTCAGCTGAAGGCACACCTGTAAATTTAAGGACAATTCCCAGCTTCTGAGGACCAAAAGAGACTGCTCTAATTCACCCACCCCTTCCCTGCAGCACAAGATGCCCTCATACTCCACACACCGCTGCAATCCCCATGCTAGGAGCAGTGGCACCATGCTGGATGCATGTCCTCCACCTGTCCAAGGCTGGTGCAATCCCCCAGCTGCTCCTGCAAAGCTCCTCTACCACCACGAGCTGTACAGCTCCCCGTATAGAGATGACAAGTCCTACATGACTGAACAGCTCAGGTTCCTGCTACTCTCTAGAGTCCCACAGTGCTTGAAGACAGCTGCTCCCTAAGGCAGAATTTAATGGCAATACATTGCTTTTGTAAAGCAAGACTCTGACCTGGCTTTTCTGACCAGGCCACTACAGAAAACACACATGTTCTGAGATACATCTGAAAGCCATCTTTTTGTATTACATTTCCACAGCAGCAAGCAAAGCTCCACCACTCCTGAACTGCCTCCTCTGTGCTGATACTCAGGGCTCGGAGCCAGATCAGATCAAATTCATCACTCCGCAGGGCTGAAGATCAGCTACAGCCAACTGCTGGTGCCAGCTTGTGTAGGTTTTGCAATACTGTGACAGCATTTTCATTGGGAGCTCAACACTGCACACTTCTGGGAACCCCACTCCTGAAGCAGACCAGATTTCTCCCTCTTTGTTCACTGCTGGCATTTCTACTTCCTGAAGGTCGAGCTCTCATTTCACATACAGGTGGCACACAAACTGGGCAATTAAACTCAGTTGTGGGGGCCATAATATGAGAAGGACAAGAAACTATTAGAGAGCTTCCAAAGGAGGACTGTGAAGATGGGGAAGGCTCTGGAGGATAAGATGTATGAAGAGCAGCTGAGGTGTCTCAGTTTGTCCAGCCCAGAGCAGAGGAGCTGAGGGGAGGCCTCATGGCAGCTGCAGCTCCTCTCAGGGAGTAGAGGGGCAGCGCTGAGCTCTGCTCTCTGTGACAGTGAAAGGGCCCGAGGGAACAGCATGGAGCTGAGTCAGGGGAGGGGCAGCTGGTGGTTAGGGAAAGGGTCTGCATCAGAGGGTGGTGTGCATGGAACAGGCTGCCCAGGGCAGCAGACACAGCCCTGAGCTGCTGGAGCTCAAAGAGTGTTTGGACAGAGCTCTCAGACACAGGGTTTGGGTGGTCCTGTGCAGAGACAGGAGCTGGGTTTGATGATCCTTGTGCATCCATACCAGCTGCTCTGTGCAAGTTAGGTGACACACACTGGTTTCCAGCTTTCTTCCCTTTCCAGCAGCTCCATGACACCCAGAGAAGTGATGCTACCAGCTCACACCACGATCAAAATGAGAGAAATCCACCCTCTTTCAGAGGCAATGACATTCACAATTACTTGTTGAACCTCACTTCCAGACAGACACAATATCCCTACAAGATACCTCAGACGGACTGTGATTTTCAGTGCTGATTTAGCATGTTACCATGACACAGATGTGAGCAGTCCCATCCCTTCCCCCCCGGCTCAGAGCTGTCATGAGCAATGTCCTCAGAGCATCTTCCAACCAGGGAGGTGATCCCAGGGCCACCGAGTGAGAAGGAAGCTGACACCTACAGAATTCTGTCCAGCCTCCCCAGAATTAAACATTGCAAACCTGCATTGCTGGGAGGAAAGTGATGTGCAGGTGTGAATTGTGGGAGGGGATGGAGGTTCATGTGTTCTCAGGGCTCACTGGGAGGAGCGAGTGCCTCATGTCACATTGAAGCATCCCACACAGGGCCAACCTCCATCTTACACCTTCCCCCGCGTCATTACACTGGGGAAAAAGGGAAAAACAAAAGAAAAACCAGCCCAGCACTTCCCATAGAGCAGGTCTTGCAATTCCCCATGTCCCTTACTCATATATCATACACAGAAGCTTGCCAAAATCGGCAGGCTTGATAACGCCAGCTGCAAAACCTGGATGCCCCAAACTCTTTGCTATGACCCACTGACATCCTGTGTCCCAATGCAACACCACTACACAGGAATACCAGAGCAGACGGAATGCAGCACACTGCCACATCGCAGTGCATTACATATTTGCCCTTGGAGTCAGTTGCCCTGGAAGCTCCAGGGTGGTTTTGGGCAGTCCAAGAAGGGCAGTGCAGGGGGAGCCCAGTGGGGCTGTGCTGTACTGAACACCGTGTAGTTGTGCTACTCTGATTTATTTGCAGATAGCCAGCTAAAAAGCCCCAAAGCTCAGCACATCACCTCTCTTACCTCCATGCTTTCCAGGCCTTTATTTCTCTTCCTTTCACCTTTCCAGTTCCCCCTGGCTTCAAGCGGGGCTGAGTAACAAGCTCCAACAACTTCTACAAATAACTCTACACTTGACTTCAATTAGAAGGCAGTCCTGGAGGGCTCTGACAAAATAATGGCATTTCAGAGTAGTTTATGGTGGTGGAAACTGCATGACATATGAGAGTCCTGCCTTAGCACTCCTGACACTCATGAGCATCCCTGTACAGCTGACACAGGTGTGGGGGAGCAAAAAAATGTCAGGGGCACAGAAGAATTACCCATGCATGAAATTAGAAATGCTATGGGACCCCTTCCTTCACATAAATAACTCAACACAACCTACCACAGCAGGATTCATCGCCCCAACACAAACAGCTCCGTGCTGGAAGAACACTGGGTCATGTGGCCACACGCTGAGAGTGAGTGACATCCATTGATTCATGGGGCATCCAAGGGGCACATCACCAACGTGTGCACGGCACCAGGAGAGATGGATGAGCTGCCACCACCGACCAACACAACTGCTTCTCCATCCGCCCTCTTCATCCTCACTCCCTGGAGCCAGGAGCTGGATTTGATAATCTTTGTGGGTCCCTTCCAGCTTGGGGTCTGCCAGCATTCTATAGACTATAGGTCAACTTAAACATCCTTGCAAACCCAAAAGCACTTTTCGGTTCAGACTCAAACGTATATGTTGTAACATGTCACCAACAAGTCCAGAACAGCAGCCATGCTCAGCTCATACTTTCAGATGAGGATGGGAAGACATGGTGAGGTTGAAGTTTTGAGTAAGAATAGGAGAACTGACTTTGACCAGTGCCTGTCCCATCTTTCCGGATGGAGCTGGCCTGCCCTCAAAAGCATCCTCCTACTATGTCACAGGTATCATATTCTGAGGTGTCAAAGCCCCTCAGAAAATCCTAAAATGCTGGCAACTAGCTACACTTCACTTTCACACCATTTGTTTGACTGCAGAACAGGAAAAAAAAGAAAAATATTCTGCAGCAACCAGACTTCAGAAAGTGGCCAGGTTTGGCCCAGCACCTTCCATGAAACCCAGCAGGCATTTCTGATCATCCCAAAACCACATACAGGACACACGTAGCACCTCCAGCACATCTCAGAGGGTGCTATATTAACAAGTGCAACAGCAGGACTTGAAATCCTCCACGCAGCTCTTTTTTGCTGAGCACAACACACCTTGGCTAAGCAGAACAGACCGGTCTGCATCAAGCAGAAAGAAAAGAATATTTAAAGCAATCTGAGAGCAGATGTTCCCACGCACCCAAAATCCTCACTAAGCCCGTAAATTGTGGAGTCAGACCTTAGGTAAGCCAATGCTTTAATATTTAGGCTGTTCTAAGTCAGAAGTATAAAGGTGAGAAGGAAGGCAGCCCTCCTCCTGCCAGCCTTGCTAGCCTGCATCCTCCCAATCACTGCTCCTAATGACGGCTCTGACAATGAGCTCCTCGTTAGTTAAATTAGTTTACAAAATAAAATGTGCTGTTCATCACATTTTAAGCCAGTTTCTTAAAAGGGCATCGTTAACGCTTAGTCTCCATCTTCTCATCAATCTTTCACTGTATGGCTTTATTGCTTTCTGAAAGGTACTGGAGTTACATTGCAGCACATCTCACTTTCGAATGTTGAAAAAAAAAAAAAAACTGGAACATCTAGAATTATTGGATGTTGCAGTACTCATTATTTGCTGGCTGGCTTCTACTTCATGTGCATTACCGTAAAAAGGCACCGAGCAATATCAAGACTTTTTAGCTTAGCAGTTGGCCTAGGCATAAATCATAAGGGAAAAATGAGTAGAATTGATCTTATTTTAGCCATATATCATTACTTGTCTGACCTAAATTTAGCCAAGCCTCCCTTCAGTTGAACAGAAGTGCATGTACCTACGCAGGAATTGCACCAAATGCTTCAAAGCAAAGGGAGAAACCAACATTGCATTTACTTAAGGTTAAATAATAAAAGCAATTCTGATCTCTACAAGGACTTCTGAGAAGTTTTATGCCGTTCTAAAAGAGGTCAACAAACTTTACGTTGACTCACCCTTCAGGAGAAGCCATTGTGCAAACAGTAGTAGCAAAGCCTACCCAGCGTTCTGCAAACACTAGAATGCTTCCCTGGAAGCACTGGTGAGGTTCCTTGGAAGCTTCCCTGGAGGCACTCAAGGCCACGCTGGATGAGCTGTGAGCCATCTGATCTAGAGGGAGCTGTTCCTGCCAATAGCAGGGGTTGGAGCTAGATGATCTTAAAGATCCTTTCCAACCCAAACTATGATTCTATGATCACGACGAGGGCAGCAGGGTGAACTACCCCCAAGATACAGACACAAATGTGGGGTATGGTATAATGATGCATTAGGACAGAATACCCTATCTGTACAGGCAAGTTCTTTAAATCAGAGTTGAAAGCAATGCTGAAAGGGGCCTCCTCTACCCAAAAAGGGAGACCATCTAGCTGTATGTAAGAAGATGAAACTAAAAGCAGCTGCATATTTAAAACATGACAGCAAAGAAAAAAAAAAAAAAAGCCCCAGATGGCATGACATTCCCTTCTACTTTCAGGGCATCAAGGAAACCCATGCCACAGAAGCAATGCAAAAGGCCAAAGGCACAATTCGGAAATGTTCACTTGTACATCACAAAGTGCATGTGCATATTCAGCCAAAACACGTGGCATGTTCCAATGGTTCCAAACACATGTTTTTTCCCCTCAGCACATTAAAAGGAAATGCTCTGCTGCTCTTAAAAGCTTCTGAACGGGGACCTCATGACTACAACAGCTGATGAGCAATAATTATGAGTACTAATTATGAGTAGCTTATGGTGCAGACACACTGACCAGAAGGGTCTTAGACCTCAGGGCAAGTCCTCTGCTTCAAGATTGGTATCAGGAACTTAAGTACAGGGCATGGGTTTCATTATATGCCGCCTGGCAGAAAGAAATTACCACTGTGCTCTCCAAAACCTACCAATAAATACAACTCTGCTGCTCCAAAAGCCTTTCTTTCTGCAGATGACTTGAGTTTCACAAGAATCCTGCCTGGTTGCTAACACAATGATCCAAACCCCCTCCCAGCCACCGCGTTAATGATCTACTGGAGTGAAACGGCCATCATAAGCAGTTATGTTTTCTCTGAAACCACACTGAAGAGCTCATTGCTCAAAGTAGAGGAAGACAAAAAAAAAAAAAGTATGTTCAATGAGTATGCACAGATTTGGTACAGACTACAGGCTGAAGGCAGCTAGTACATGGCTTGACCTCCTCGAGTCTATTGCAAGCAACAAATACTTCTGACAGCTAACACCTTTCTTTCTTGCCTATCTTTCATTTTTCTAGATTTACCATAAATATTTAATCTCCGGAGGACTGCTTTATTTATACTTAACACAACCAAGCATGGCCCTGGGGTAAGGTTGCTTGATTGCATGCTACCTGCTTGTGCCAACATGAAGGGCTTTTCTTTCCTCCCTCATGTCCCGTTAGGAGCACTACACAGCAAGGCCAGACACTAAAACTACGGGTAAGATATCGTTTCTTTCTAGCATGTGAGAAATGAAAACAAAGGTCCTCTAAAAAGCCTCAGCACTTCTCCTTCCATCCCACCATGCTGCAGACTCCACTGTGGAGCACCATGGGCCCCAACCATCTCACACTGCTTGTATTTTCAACTCTTAGCAAGCCATTCCCTGTGTAAAGTCACAGCACTGCCAAGGTTCCAAAAATCAACCACTGGTTAAAAACAACATTCTGTGCCTTATCAAGTCCAGGGTGACTTGGGTTTAATTACACCAAACTGTACTACATCCAGACTGAAATTAGCACATTTGTTGAACATGGCACCAAAGGAAAATTCTGCATCCGTAAATACATGAACACCTGTCAGGTTGGGCACAGATGATGGACGTGTTGTAGGTGATGCATTAACATAAAATGAAAATTACATGCGTGAGTGTCTGCATCTCAAAAATGAAAAGAAAAAAAACAACACCTTTGCCACATGCTCAGCTTACCAGACAAGACCACCCTGACCAGTCCCACCAGTGCAGGGCAGCATGTCTAGAGCTGGTGACAGCAGATACTTCCACAGCTGTGCCCTGAGCCTTGCTGAAAAGGGATCCCCTCTTACACATGAGGCACCCACAACAACCATGGCCAGGAGAGATGCAAACCCATACAATCAGGGTAGCAATGCAGTATTTTGAGGATCTGGGGAGATTTTCGTATCTGTCAAGGCAACACTAAAATATATATTAAACCTCAATGCTAAGACAGAGAAGAACAAATGAAATAAGAGCAGGTTCCTGGCTGGAACAACTCCTTTATAGAATCATTGAATGGTTTGGGTTGGACAGGACCTTTAAGATCATCTAGTCCCATCCCCTGCTATAGGCAGGGACACCTCCCTCTAGACCAGGTTGTTCACAGCCCCATCCAGCCTGGCCTTGAATACTTCCAGGGAGGGGCCATCCACAGCCCCTCTGGGCAACCTGTTCCAGTGCCTCACCACCCTAGCAGTAAAGAATTTCTTCCTAATCTAGTCTAATATCGCCTTCTGCTGATATACATGATCTCTGGGGTCCCTTCCAACCCAAGCCACTCTATGATTCTGTGACATACAAAAGCTTCCCCGAAAACATCACCTATTCCTCTTGCAGCCAATTGATAGGCCCACACAGCAAACTGGAGGCAGGCTTACCCCATGCCACCGCACTTCCCATTTATACCACAGGTTTCCCATAAAGATGAGAACAACACGTGGACCTGTGCCGAAGGATGCCCCTCAGTGTGCTCCTGGCTCCCAACAAAACACAAGGGATAGAAGCACGTGACTGACACGTGGAGCAAATGCTCCACTGAATCTCTGAGCTGAGCTCTCTCAGAGTTCTGCCTCAGTAAACGTGGGGTGTTAGGGGTTTCTTTCTTGTGATTTTTTCTTTATTTAATAATTTCACTGAAATCCTCCCTAGCTGTTTCAGTTATTCCTGAAAAACACTCCCACTTCTTAAGAAGCCTTGCAGATACTTTGATGCTTTTCAGAGAGCTGAGGGCTCAAAAAAAAATAAAATAAAAAGCACTGCAAAATCCGGTGATGGCTTATTCCTGAATGAAAATCTCTGCACAGCCAGATGTTATCTTCTGAACATCTGCAGGCTCTAAAATCAGACCAGACGTGTATTTTCACAGCTGTTAAGTGAACCTAATATATTTTACAACAGCAGAAGTTTGAAAAGGTGTTCCTTTCAAAAAGTTCAGATTGCTTCATAAAAAAAATCCACCCAAACGCTCACTACCATCCCTTTCTAACACCACCTGCCCCCGCTTGCTTTCTCCCTCTTCTGACCAACTGCACCACCACTGCCGTTTCGATAGCAGTGACTTTACCAATGCACTCCCAGGGCTGAGGCACCAAACTGCTGCCAGGCAGACAGGAGCCAAGCACCCGGTGTGCTTTCATTGCTCTGCCTTTAACTAAACACCATCTACAGTTGCTTAGTGCTGGAAACAGCAGGCGCTCCAGAAGAACCCCATTTCAAAAGCTTCTCTTTGCTGTTCTACTACTTGCATTATTTTAAATTGAAAGACGGCATATTTAGGTCTTCCCTGGATTCCCACTGAGGTGTTACACAGGGTTCTGATGCTGTTAGCTAGTTCCAGGGAGGATGAACAGATTTGGCACCTCCAAAAAAAGAACCCAAAGCCCTGATCTCAGCAAGCAAAACAACTTTTCTCTGTACTCTGCCTGCAGTAATGATTTCATACATCCTATTAAAATGGTCAGAACAGGTTTTGCAGAAAGAGTCAGAATGGAAAAGATCAATAGGACATACCCAGATATGGATCGGGGTGATGTGGGTCAGAGGATTTAAAGAAGGTGTAAGAAATCCTGTTGTTGGCTGTACATTTTCCTTCAGGCAAAATGTTCTCTCCCCACTGCCACATTGGGTTTATGCGCTGACGCACCGTGTTTGCAGCTTAGCAGACACAATATCCTTGTGCTGCTGACTTGTGTTTGTTTTCTCATTTCTGTCATTCTGAGCATTCTACCAACAAAAATAATGCATGCTCACCATGCAGATATCTGAATGGCACATTAAGAAAGAGAAGGAAGGACCTATAGAATGAAAATAGGCAAAGGGACATCAGCACATTTAAAAACACAATGGGAGGAGGAGGGGAGATGCTGGGTGCAGACCGCTGCTTTGGGGAACTGCCACAAGTGACAAATGAAGCAAGAACTGGCCCACACAAACCCACTGGAGAGTTCAGCACAAGGATGGGTGAGAGAGCCAAGTGGGATTCAAAGAAGAAAAAACGCAAACATTGCAGTTTGACACAAGAGTGGGAGAAATGGGATGCAGAACAGCAGTGGAAAGGAAAAAAAGACAAATATAAACGAAGAGCCACTGTCAGTTCCCCATATCACTGTTACGATCTGGTAGCACTGTACGTGTCTGCTGGGCACTCAGAGGAGCTGTGCCTAGCCAGCTGGCCCAGGACCCCAACCCAACCAGCAGAACAGCAAATCAGCCTGCACCTCTGATACTGGTTTCCAAGTCAGGATTCAAACATATTGGTAAGGGAGCACAGGAGCAGTTCATATAGGAGTTACTTGCATTGGAGAACAAATCCAGGCAATAGTGTGCTTAAAACACAGTTTTTGTCAATTCAAAACAAGTCACACTCCTGTCATGAATTCACTGAAGATCTTCATCCAGGTAAGTAAATACATGGACAACCCAGACTGGCACTAATCCTGCTCACAGCTCATTCCCATATCGCTGCTGGACTACAGTTTGTAGGGACGTGGCTTGGTGGGCATGGTGGTGATGGGCCGACGGTTGGACTAGATGACCTCATTGGTCTCCAACCTTAGTGATTCTATGATTCTACCAGGATTTCAGAGGTCTCCCACAGCACCACCTCCTCAACCACTACACTGGTACAAAATGCCTCCCTCAGTAAAACAGGGCTCAGATGCAAGTGGTCTCAGCACTGACTCTGTGTGTACATCATAATACCATGCGAAGACCACAGCCCCCTATAGCCCAGTAAGTAGGGTAATGTCTGGGAGATAACATGGGCTCTACTCTAATCAGCCATTTTTATTTTAAATACACCTGGCTTCAGAAGAAAGCCTGTATGAAAACCAACACTTTTGACTGACAAGGAAAGTATTAAATTCACTTCAAAACATTCACTACAAAAATCATTTCCTCATAAAAACTCCGGTTTTCAGCTTTATCACTTGAATAAATCCTACAAACAGCAAGGGAATGCCAAGTGACAAAAGTATTATTTGCAAGTTATCATTTCAAGCAGTACACCCTACCACGAGACAGGCACTGCATTTCTGTATTTGCTTTTACACTGTTCCAAATTCAATTTTTTGTAGCACTATCTCACACCACCATTTAAAAACATACACCTGCAATACATGTTTCCTAGTAGCTATTTTGAAAAGTCATCTTTAATTCTCAGAACCTCTTTTTAAAACACAAATCCCACTTGGCATCAAGCACTGGGAGTTCCAGGTCAACACTGTGGAATTATCCTGCAAGCAATGACACCTTCAGCTCCGTAAAGAAACACCCTCTGAGCAATTACAGAGGGCAAGAAATGATACAGTATGTGCTCTCATAAATAGTTAATTGATCACTGGGGTCTCGTGGGTCAATAGGCTACTTATAAACGCATGGCTCAAAGCCATCTGTAACAGACACCATGGCATGCACCTGTCTCTAACCAGACCAGCACAAACCGGCTGTGATGCCTCAATAAAGGCACGGCAGAGGTTTCTTGGTGATTCCACTGTGCCTTTGTCAAAAGAAATAAATAAATCCTCTTACTGGCACCAGTTACAAATGATAGATTTGTGAACAGAAGCTAAGCAAGGCACTCTGCTGCGTTTGGATTCCCATGCTTTCATTAGCCAGCTGTCAGGAAAAAAAAAAGAAAAAACTGATTCCTCAGCTTCATGGAGGGGGGGGTAAAAAGGTAACAATAAAAAAAAAACCTAAAAACACACTTTGAAGCTCCCCATTTCACTGATGCAGAAACAACAAAGGCCACGCATCACTCAGGGCGCTGCAGAACCACACACCAGCAAAGCACTCTGCAGAGTCACTCCTCTTAAAGGCAGGGAGCAGCACAGAACGCTGTTATTTGTAAGAGATCTTCAGCAGCGCACTACCAAGGCGAGGCATGGGCTCTGTGATGCCCATCAATAGCAGAGAGCACCCCGAGGCACGATTCCCCCACTCCAATGGCAGCCGCTAACCCAGGCCTCCAGCCTGGCCAGAGCTGGGAAAGGCAATCCCAGCCTCACAACTCAGAGACAAGATTTAAGTCTGCAGGAAGAAATGTGCCTATTTTCAGAAATCCACTCCCTAATTTGGAGGGTTCTGTCTTTATGACAACCAAGCCATGTATTTAGGCTTTTACATTAAAACCTATTTGTTTGGTATTTTTTTTCTTTAAAAAAAACAACAAACCTTAGAGACCTTAAGATACAGAGCAAAGCCTACTGATAGCTCCTAAAGTATCTAGGCACCTGGCTGTGCTCAGGGGGATCACAGATACTTCTGAAAATCTCTAAGAGGCTAAACACAGTGCCTCTGGTGCTTGGGAATAAGATCATGAAGGCTGGAAAAGGCCTTTAAGATCATCTAGTCTAACCATAGTAAGATTTCAACTCATGCTCTACATCCAAAATTCAGCATCAGAGCGGCTCAAAGCTCTGGACTTTTCCATCTCTCACCACTACTTAGGCACCCAATGTGAAGACTGAGTTTAAATCTCTTTGAAAGCCTTAAGCTGAAACACACCTTTGGGTAATTGCTTTAAATCTCAGACACTCTGAAGGAAGTGAGAGAAGGAAGAAGAGCCATTGAGTACCCTGTATGAGACTCATAACTTTGCAGCTAAACTCACAGAGAAAACTCTGTACTCCTCCTTACGTTTACTCACTGGAACAGTCACAGGAAGCTGTACGCAACCATCCAACACTGGAGATTACATAAAAAATTACTTTAAGCCAGACAAAACCAGAACACCTGATGTTGCTACTCTTTTCATGCTCACAAGTCCCCACGCAGCTCACGTTTGATGCTCTTGAGGAGTTAACTGTGCCTATAAACCGCTGATGTGCAATTTGCACAACTTACTACTTCTGACGTCACAGATTAATTAAGAGCACTTGCACATATTGGGGTTTTTAAACACCTGCACGCAGAGCTTGCTTCCAGCAGTACCGTAGCCAACCAGGCATGGCTACAAACTCAACACTGCTGCACAAACCGACAGCCACATCAATTAGGGATACCTTGAGAGAGAGTTTTTTAATGCAAGGGAAAAAAATATAGGCTACAGCACTCTGCAAAATTTACTAGAAAATGTAATTTCATCTCATTTTGACATGGGAATGTGCCAAAGCTGGATCTGAAGCAAGGTCTATTTTTGTCTCATGATATGCATGTTGAGGAATGGGTTTGCACACGTGTTCCTGCTCCAGTAATAAAGAAATAAAAGAAACAAGGGGGATCAAGGCTGCAGTGGCTTCTCCATTACTGCATTTATCCCATCTGGGTCTGTACCATAGCCCTGAGGAAGCCTGAACCCTCAGGCTGCTCTGTTGATCAGGCCACTTCAACTTTTGCCTCGCAGCATTGCTCCTCAAGATAAGATGATGCACATTGCCTGAGCACCCCTAAAACTGGAAAAAACTGAAGACTCAGGTGTCACTTTCCCTCATTCAGCCCCACCAAGTGCTTATCAGCACAGGCACAGGGCAGGGCTGGGGCTAGCCATGATACCAGCTGGGGCGGAGCACAGCCAGCCTTGGGTTTGTCCATGTGTGGTCACATGCTGGAGGAAACCCTGGGGACACTCAGCCCCAGGAAAGTGGCACAGCAAGGTGTCAGGTCCATCCTGGAGGGCAGGTCCCTGCTGCTGCTGGCCACAGGAACAGAGGATGGATATGAGAGTGTGGGATGGAATGCCAATCGCATCTGAAGAGGCAGGTTTCACGAGAAGCAACTCAGAAGGCTCAGGAAAGACCTTGCTCCCTACAGCTACGTGGAAGGACGCTGTGGTGAGAGGGGGCTTGGTCTCTTCTCCCGTGTAACTAGAGATAGGACTAGAGAGAATGGGCTCAAATTGCATTAAAGGAGATTCAGGTTGGAGGTTAAAATTTCTTTGAAAGAGTGGTAACGCATTGGAACAGACTGCTCAGCCAGATGGTGGAGTCACTGTCCCTGGAGGTGCTCAAGAAAAGGGCTGAGGAAGCACTGAGGAACATGGGTTAGCGGGGAAACATTAGTGGCAGGTGGACAGCTGAACTGGATGATCTTGGAGGTCTTTTCCAGCCTCAGTGATCCCATGATTCTAAGTTTAATGACATTTTACATAATTCAAATAATAAAATATTTTGGTCAATTACCAGTTCTGGACAACACACATCTCTAACACTTGAGAATATCAGTTGCTGTTTATTGCTTCCCAACAAGTTCAGCTCAAGACAGGCACTGAATGTGAGAAATGCCAAAGCAGGCAGTTCCAGCTCAGCTAAGGCATAAGTAACCAAAAAAAACCAACACTGGGAATTCCTTAGCAGCCCTCTCACAGGAGGCCAGTCCAAGATATCTTCAGACACAATGTTTTCCATTCTAAAATGCATTAAACATCTTTCACCCTTTTCTTGCAGGATCTCTCCAACGTGCACATCTCATCCTTTGAAGTTATCTCCACTGGCAGGCAGAGGTGCTGCCACACAACATACATACAAGCAAGGCCCTTCTCCTCCAAAATACGAGACATGACCTGTCTCCAGCACTGTTGGGAGCAGAGCTGGGAAATACAGTGTTTCAGGACATAGCCTCTCTCCTGGGTTTCCTGCCCCCACTCCATGCCCCAGGCTGCACTCCTCAGCTCTCCGTGAGGAGAAGCACACCTGAGAAAATCCCTAAAAATCCCAACCCACAAAAGCCAGTGAAGGGGTTTGACAGATGCCTGAGGTCAGGGTGCTGTACGATCCAGCAAGAAATGATGGAGACAGGGATGCCTTAGATTCCAGCTGCCTTTTGGGCATGGGCAAGCAAGGCAGGGCCCTCTGAAAACACATTCCTGCACAGGAAAGCAGCAGCCCTGAGCCTTATTCTGGGGTCAGGTAACTAAGCCCTGGCTTTGCAAAGCTTGAGCTACTCTATTCTTTCAAAACAATGTTATCAGTGGGTAGCATCCCTCCTGCTTATCTGGCAGCTCAGCTGCTTGCATTACCCAGAATGTGGAAGAACTGGGCTGCAGGGTCGGTCCTGTGCCTGGGGGTGTACTCCAATACCCAGCCCCAGGCCTCCATCCCCACCATGGGGAGCAGCCATCTGGGGCCTGCCTCCATCTCCCTGCCCAGGCCATTGTCCCACCATGGGGAGCAACCTCTGCCTTGTAAGTCAGAGCAACTACAGCTCCCAGAGCAAAGGCTCTTCTCAAGGTGGTCCCTATATTCTCCTCATGATTCCCACACCAGCCCGGCACCTCAAAATGGTGGCCTGCCAGTGTAATACACACCCAGGCACAAGGCATCATGGCTGGCAAAGAAGCTCCAGCCAAATTGGACTCATCCTACCAGTACTCCCCTAGATTCGGAATTGGATCATTTCAGAACCAGGTGCTCATCTCCTCACGTGCTCCTGGGTTCAACCCATCTGATGTCAGTTCTGTTTCTCCAGCATGGAAACCCAATGAGCAGGCCCAGTCTAAGAGCACAACTAAAATACCTGCTGCTCTTCACCTGAACACCCCACGAAAGGTGAAAATGCCTGGAAGGAAACTAGCAGGATTTGTCATCTCCTCACAAATCATCTCTGCCCCTACCTCAATTGGAATCCTGAGGTAAAAACACAAACTCAAGGTCTCTGCCAAGGACAAGACATACCTCATGTGGGTTCAGCTGAGAGACCATAGAACCGTTAAGGTTGGAAAAGACCACTAAGATCATCTAGTCCAACCATCAACCACCATGCCCACTTAACCATGTCCCTCAGTGCCACTACTACTCTCTTCTTGAACACCTCTAGGGACAGTGACTCCACCACCTCCCTGGACAGACTGTTCCAACACATCACCACTCTTTCAGAGAAGAAAATTTTCCTAATATCCAACCTGAATGTACCACCCAAGAGCAGTCCGGATTGAATTCTCATAAGCCATCCTTCTTTCAGGGCAGTCCAATATGGTCATTCAGGATTAGTCTATTCATCATGTACCTGGGGACAACGGAAACAAATGCTCTGCTTACCACCAGCCTGGACTAGGTGAACAGAGGCACACCCCTCCCCACCCAATGCACCCAGGGCCCTCTCTGACACACCCATTGAGCTGGCTGGCTCCCTGAACCCAATTTGCAAGGAGAAAGCTCAAGATGGGGATTCACCGAAGACAGCAGAACTGCTCCCTCCAGCCCTGCTCACACCACCACAGAGTAATCGATGCCAAAAACCATAGCCGCCAGACTGGCGTGTTTAATGCAACCTGACATCTCCTGCAGCAACCCCTTCAGCTTCACCTGCTGCCTTATGCAAGGCAGATGCCCTCAGCCCTCCACCAGGTCTGGCGGCCACAGCTCTCCAGGTCACCTGTCCATGCTCTCTGCTCCTCCTGCTTGGGCTCTGCACAAATACCACCACCAAAGGTCAGCTCCTGCAACAAGGAGATCTTTGCACCACCACCACACACACACACATCCTTCTGCAGAGGCACCCAGCAGAAGAGCAATACAGACAGCCACAGGAGATAAGGGCTGAAACCACCCCAGAAAAACATGCTGGTTCGCCTACCCAAGCTCAGCTCATTCAGGAGAGCATTGGGTTTGCACCAGAAGCGAGGAGTTCTGGTTTCCATCAGCCCTCCAGCAACCTCAACCTCCCAAGAATCTTTCCAACACAAAAACTGCTGCAAACATACACAGAACCACCGTGACAGAAGCTTGAAGAGATGCTGTAAAACTGATTAGTTGTCAAAATCATCAGACCATAAAAGAAGCTCCAGCTGTGCTCCCCTTTTTGCGTAGAGCCCTGCCTCCTGCATTTCTCTATTTCAAATTAATTTCTTTTTTCTGTTGTTTACTAGAACCCAAGTTACTCTGGTTGACAATTAAGCCCATTATCCAATTCCTTCCTTTTCTACCACCCCAGTGCCTTTTTTCACAGTTTATGCAGAAAAGGATAAATTCCAGTAAGTGCTACTTTAAAATGAGAAATGCAAGCTAATGAAGAGCTGGGGAAGGTTGGGACATTCACTATTCTGTTTTAAGATCCCAATCCAGCACAGAACTCAACACCAATGATTCCTTTGAAGTCAACACCAATTTCAAGTCAATCTATTGCCTTTGGGCTTAGAGTTAAACTCTGGCCCAAATGTTCTGCCAGATCCTTGGTGCAAGTGTAGGAGGACAAGAGCAAGGATATTTAAATTTTGGCTTGCGTACTTCAGCAAAATTGCTGTCAGCACATGCTTTTAAGTTCATACAAAACCCGTGGGAGAAATTCAAGACAATAACTAACTTGGAGACTGGTAGGTCAGAAAACTGCAGTAGAAAAAAAATACTTTGATGCAAGAAACACTAATCATGAAGCATGGTGCTTCCAATATCCCACTACACACTGTCCTTTTCACCTTTGCTCTTAAGCTGACCCACTGATTGCACAGCCCGCACGGATACTTTGGCAGAACCACCAGGAGCAACACATTTCCTCCCCCTGAGCAGAGGGCTGTTTGCTGCGGATGCTCTACACAACAGAACCCTGACCTGGGTACCACAAGCAGCTCTTCGTGGCACAGATGCCGAGAGCAATACCTCAGTAAAGCCAAAACCAACACTGCAATCCAAGACCTCAAGACCACATCCCAGCTCTACCTCTGTCTGCCTATCCCACCTGAAGTCACACCAGGCTGTTTGCTCAGCCTCATCTAGCCAAGCTCTGAGTATCTACAGCCTCACTGGGCCCTTGTTCCAGCATTAAGAGTTGGACTCAATTATTCTTAAGGGTCTGTTCCAACTCGGGATATTCTATGATTCTTCCATAATACTCGATTGAGGAAGCTTTCACTAATATCTAAGTTGGAACAACAGGCACTACTTACAAGGAGGAGCCCTTCTTGTTCCTGTTGCGATTATTCATGTCTGAGTGCTAATTTGTCAGCTATCACAATAAGAGAAAAACCTGGGGCTGGAAGTTGTTCTATTGTCATTCCTGTTCTCTGCACAGGGGTGGGGAGCTGATGTGGCACAACACTGCCTGTTCTTAGTGTGTTTCAATAGACAGTGAAATCAGTGCCAGAAAGGCAAGAAACTCAAGGCTTTCAGAGACATCTGTATTTACACTGCTGTCTTTTAGGGCAGAAATCTGACAGCTGCATTTTGGGTGTAAACGATCAGAATGCCAGGTTGATGCCTCATGCAGGTAGCACCACGCAGCTTCAGAGCTCTCAGACAGGCACTGGCATCGTGGATGGAGCAGTCCTGGCTGCCTCCTCTTGGCCTTTACCAAATTATGACTCCAACTTGCTTCATGCTACTATCATTGGGCACCCTTCACAAGCACCAGCAGTCCCATAAATCTGCTTTTTATGGCATGGCAGAAGCCTAATTACACATGATTAAACTCTGTCAAAAATTAAAGCCCACACATTCCTCTGAAATTGAAATCAGCCCTGTTAGGTATCAAGCAGCAGCAATGCTGATGGCTGGAAGGCATGCTGTCAACGCAATGTTGCTGACCCTACACAAGCGGGGGCACTCCCGACTCTTCATTTGAGCCTTTCCTACAAACACTGGTGTAAACACACCCCAAAATGTGGCTGTGCACATCTCAGGCTGCAGGGACAGATGCAGCTCAGGCACCTACAAAGCTCACGCTCGCTGCTCCTGCAGTTCTCCTCCCCCAGCACTGTGCAGTGTTGGACCTCACTGCACAGATTCGGAAATGTTAAGCCACAGCCCATTTATTTTTGTGACAACAGCTTTGATGAATATTGAGCTCTTTAAGGACACATACAAGTTACACATCGTTTCACTGTCACGAGAATGGGCACTGGAAATTAAATATAACCCATCTAGATAGACACTACAATGGGATGCAACATCCAAAGGAAATGCTGCTAAGGCATTTTGAGACTTTTATTACAAGGTAAGCATCATTTTAGATGGACGCAATACTAGGAGTAAGGAGAACAAAAGTTTGTGGCTTTTATTACCAATGAGGAGAGCCCTAGGAAGAGGTCTGCCACGCTGGGGACAGCAGTGATGCAGCAAAACCATCACATGGAGAAACCAATGAGTGGTACCCTGAGAGAGCAAACAATTAATGGCACACCTCACCCTGCCCGCTCCCGTGAGTGCGGTACAACCACAGTGCAAACCTCCAACCCCACTAACAGCCCCTGGCAGCCCAGAGAGCCCCCAGCTCCGGCTCTCAGCATGGATGCACACCTATAGAATGGGAATGGCACCTTCCCCCCGACAAACTGCAAAGGGACTTATCTTTATTATTATCAATCATGTAGGAGATTTTTATTGTTATTAATCATATAGGGGCTATTTGCAGCTTAACAGTTAAACATTAGATGTTATGCTTTTAACTACATGCAGTTGCGTAACAAGCAGATGAATGCATATGTCAAACACCAGCAACATCCCTTTACATACCTGATCTATGCCTCTTCCAAAACACTTGCATTAAGGAAGGTTCTTCTAGAATAATACGACAAAACATGTGCTTTCACCAACCCCGCACACTCCCTGATACACACAGGGGGCAAAGAAAACCCCAGCTCAGGGAACATGGGGTGCAACCAGCTCCCTGCACCTCCATTGAGCGTGGAGAGCAAGGCCCCCAGTGCCTGCCTGCAGATGTGGATGACTAAACATCTTAGGGGGAGGGGGGAAAGAAAAAACGGGGATGGATTTGTGCTTGGCATGCCCTAAAAGCTGCATTCTGGCAACTTTAGAGCTGTGCTCAGTGCTGCTGCAAAGAGGACAAGGTGCCAGCAGCATGGGGCAGCCACAGTCCCTGTGGGGGAAGGCGGCCCCAGGCACTCACTCACCTGGAGGTTTCATGTAATATTGCTCGATATCAGACATGTCCGTATGCAGCGCGCAATCGAGATAGTGGAGGATAACTTTTCTGCTGAAGTAGTACCTCATGCCCATCAGAAAGATGGGCAAGCAGCAGGTCAGCAGGAAGGACTTGGTCACAACAAAGCACATTACTATGGAGATAAGGAAGAGAAATAAACGACACCTGTCAGAAAAGAGAATTTAGTGTTGATTTCGGAATACAAACTCATTTAAAAAAATAAAATTAATAAAGAACACAGAGCAAAACAGACATTTGCAGCTCATACATGAGAATGGTGCAATTCTCCCTAAGCGATGCTAAGTGACAGTGCAGCTCAGTGTTCCTGCAGTGCCCGGGGGGGGGGAGAGGGGGGGAAGGAGAGAGGGGCTGCTGGGGGCACCCCCTGTACCCTGCTGTCAGCTGGGGGGGCTGTGCTGCGGGCACGCCGCTCCGCAGCCATGTGTTTGGCACTGCGGCATTACTATTTCCAGCCTAGGAAGCACCGGCTGCTGGGGAGGGACACAGCCTTGGGGCTGGGGGTCCACGCAAGGCCTGGGGGGGAACCTTTAGTAGTCGTTTCCCAGCACCCCACTACTGCCAGGGGTCCCTCTCCAATACAGAGCTTGAGGTGCACCTGCAACCACCAACGGCTTGAGAACCCAGCCTTGGGGTGAAGAGCGCATTTTTAGAGGGGGGAACATGCATTATTACATTATTATTCACACAGAAGTGGAGCTCACATCATTACTTCCAGGAAGGGGGGCTTGGGCGCACATTATTATTTTTGAGGGGGGTTTCGACGGGAGCCCGTGTGGTTATTTGCGGGGGGTGGGAGCACCTTGCAGTGGTTATTTTGGGATTGCAACTCCAGGAGATGACCCCCCCAACACACACACACGGAGATAGAGGGGCCCGGCCGTCTCCAAGCAACGGCGGCACGCGATGCGCAGGGCTGCGCGCTGCAGAGCTGCGCTCTGCGATGCGCGCACCGCTCCCATTCCAAGCCCCCACCTCAACCCCCGGCACGGAACAACCGCAAGGACGCGCAACCTCCGCGGGGAGCCTCTCACCGCCCTCCAAACCCGCGCAGCGCAAACCACCCCCCTCTCCCTCCGCCGCGATGCGCTGCTCTCTCCGCATCGCTGCGGCTCCGCGTGGCTGCGGCGCTCCCGGCTCCGCGCATCCCCGCGGGGACCCCGAGCGGAGCCGCTACTCACCCGCCATCAGCGCGTAGAGCAGCTGGGTGAGGGGCTGCTGCTTTAACCCCCTGAAGGCCGTGTTGGGGATCCGCTCCATGATACCTTCGTAGAAAATGCGGCGCACCACCTCCTGCTCGGAGGGGTGGAATTCACGGATGTAGACGTTGTCGCGTTTGGGTTCTTCTTTGGGGGTACCGAGGGGAGCAGGGGGGGAAGAGGGGGAGCCCGAGAGGGTGGGCCACATTTGGGAGGAAGAAACAATGATGGTGTCTTTTTTGGCTCCCGGGATTGAGTCATGGTCTTCCGCCACGATCTTGGTCTCACAAACCATCTTGGGAGACAGACAATGCATGCAAACGGGCCGCGGGGAGGGAAGGAGGAGAAAAACGGGGAGAGGGGAAAGGGGAGG